>JAEANM010019029.1:0-12476 GCA_017656035.1 Myanophis thanlyinensis | reverse complement strand
GAATGACATCTTTACGCCCACCATCTGCTGGAGTAAAAGTTGTATAAAGGCCAAGGATGCAGATTTTATCCATTATATCATAAACTGCAGCCAGATTTCAACAATCTTCAGATGGGTTTTTTTTTTCCTCCATCGTTTTATTATGAAAAGGAACAGTTTTGAATTTGGTTTTATATATGTCTGTTATCATTTAAATAACATCCTATACTTCTGAAACAAAGCTTATCCAGAGAATGAGACACACAGAGAGAGAGGGGGGGGGGGGGAGCACAAAAAACCTACAAAACATCTTGTGTGTATGTTGGTGTTTCAAATAAATGATCCAGAGGTCTACATAAACTAATTATCCGTATAGTTTGGCACAGCAATGCAAAATATGTAATAGATGTTTAACCCATAATGTAGTTTATAAACTGTAAATATAGAGATGAAAAATGAAAAGAATCCACATCAACATCAATAATTTTTAATAAGCAGCTAACAGAAATTGCTTGTCTGTTAGCAATATTAAATTATGTGGTGATATAAACAACATATAGAAGAAAATATATTTCTAACATCTTCTGCAGAAAAGATATGACAGCTTTGCTATCATGTCTAGATAAATTATAGTGAAAATAAATTAAGGACATTTAGAAAACAATATTAAATATCGCAAGTTTATGTAGCCCTGTGAAATCTCGGGCTAATTACAGCAGGGCAGTTACTTCATAAGCTATGTTATATAATATTAGACGATTGGTCCATATTATACAAACATGTACAGCAGGCATGTCAAACATGTGGCCCATGGGCCGCATGAGGCTCATTGCAAGTGCACCTGTGGCCCACACAGATGAGAAAGTTATACAATGACGAAGCCCAGACTTGCGGCCCCGGAGGCAAGCTAGTTGTATGGGGCACCTCCCGGGGCTTTTCCAGCTTGGCGCCGCTTCTCCACGGCTCTGGAGGCAAGCCACTCATACAGGGTGCCTCTGGGGGCTTTTCCAGCTTGGTGCCACTTCTCTGCAGCCCCAGAGGGAAGCCACTCAAGTGGGGAGACTCCTGGAGCTTCTGGAGGTTGGTATCCCTTCTCTCCACCCCCTGGATAGAGGGGGGACTGGCAAGAAGGGGCGCGAAGCTTCAGAAGCTGCCAGCTGCTCTCCCCCCCTTTCCAAAGCTGCCGCATGCTCTCTCCCCTTTCTAAAGTTGCCCGCCGCTTTTCACCCCTTCCCAATGCTTTCTGCCTCTTTCCAAAGCTGTCCCTGCTCTCCGCCTTTTTCCAAAGTTTCCTGTTGCTTTTTGAGGCTTTCCGCTGCTTAATGGTGCTTGTGGCAAGTGTCTGAATGCCGGCTGAATCCTCTCCTCCTAGGTGATGGACAAGCAGCTCTTCTTTTCCTTGTAGCATTGAAATCCTTCTCCGGCTGGAGATTTCCAAAGCCAAGCAGCTCAGTGATACAAGGAAAAGAAGTTGCTGGAGCCTGCAGCTGAACGGTCTGTTGTGAGGAAGACTCATAGGACTGCAGCCTCTCACTTCTATTTTGAAGTGCAGAAGCCTGTGAGCTGAAATCCCAAGCCTGGAGTTGCGATGCTGCTGCAGTTTAGTAACCAGAGAGGGGTAGTCTTTTTTGTCATTAGAGCAAAAAGATAAGGCTAGCAATAAGATGATAATGTGTATTTTTAATGAAGTTAATAAAGACTATGAATATTTAAGGCAGGCAGTCTTTTTGTCATAAAGCATGGAGAACTGTATATGCAATTAATAAAAATAATTTATTAAATTTATATGCCACTTGACTCCAGCAACTCAATGAAGAGAGTGTGACCCTCATCATAACTCAAATGTGACAATATGCCCCTTGGGGGACTCTGAGTTTGACATGCCTGGAGTATGGTATTTGATCTGAATACAGCTCTGATAGATACGACATGAAGATATTTACATAAAATATGCACTGTCAGAAGCCAACATATATAAACCATACATCATTATTTATATCCAGATCAACTCTATGTTGCAATTTATTGCACTTCTCTGTCTTGTTATTTTAATTATGTTTGATATTGTTAAAATTTCTAATTGTCAATTATAAGACTTAGGACAGGAATAATGCTGTAGTCTTGGCAGCAGTTTTGTACTTGAAACAGAGTTGCACGAAGCTTTGTACACAAAATATCTACAAACAAAACATTATGAATATCCTTATTCCTAAAAATAGTAATATCTACATTTTGAAGAGATCTTTCAAGTAAACAGAGGGACCTAGATACAGGTAAGTTTTGACTTATGACAACAATAGAAATCAGTAAATTCATCATTATGCAGTGCAGTCATTAGGTGAAGCATACTACCTTTTTGCCACGATGGTCATTTATGCTAAATCTTACTTATATATTACTTGTTATTATGAAATTATCAGAAACTAAATTATTAATGCAGGATCCACATGGATCAGTCATCAAGAATAGAGGTTTAGTCTTCCAAGCTTTTGGACTCATACTGGAGCCTATCGTCATGGAACTTCTCCCTACTGGAATGTGTCTTTGGACTACTCTACATTCATATTTTTACAGTGCCTGGTTGGGTGTGGCTGCCTATTGGTTGATTGGTGTGTGAATGGCCGGCTATTGGCTGTTATTTCCTTGTTCTATCAAGTGCTCCTAAGTATCTGATAAGCTGGTCATAAATCAGCTCTGCTGTTGACTAACAAGGGGCCTGTTTCTCAGGCTTCAATCATTTCCCTTTTTATCTGCTTAAATATCTTAGTAGTTGAGAAATTGAATGTATGTCCTTGTTCACTGCAATGTCAGGCTACCAATGAGTTCACGTCTCTCATCTGACACCATCTTCTGTTCTTGCAGTCTGGTAGATCCCCTGCATGGATTGACAAGTTTTCCCCATCTCCAAGTGATCTTTGCAAAGCATTATTTGTCCTCATATGGTAGCTTCTGGGCAATATGTGATTCCCACTTACAGATCTCAAAAGCTCGTTCTACTGCTGCCGACCCATACTGGATCCTGCAACATTATCCTGGAACATGTATATTTGCCTTCATTCATGAAGTATTATTCTAATATTAAGATATTAAGATACAGTAATAAATGTGATGTGGGAGCAATTTAGTAGCTTTCCACTATAGCAATGGACAATCTGTAATCTTTACCTACTTATTCAATTTTTTCTTGTATCTCTATTATCCATCCAGGTTATATTGCAAAAACTACAATTTGATTCTGATAGGAAACAGTCTTCCAATATTGTTGGGAATTGTGACCCTTGTTCACTTCCATAACATCCCCGCCTTGCTAATTCCAAAGCTCAATAGCTGAAGGGTTAGGGTTAGGCTTGATCCTGTTTTCCCTTCCAGCAATTCTAAGCAGTTATTTGATGGAAACAGGAAGCAACAAGATTGCCATGCTCTTCCCAATGTCCTGCTGTAAACATCCAGTTTCTTGTTATTAGGTGCAGAAAACAACACACAAATACTTTTTCTGTTTCTTTTTATGGTTAAGAACTGTGAGTTGACCATTATATATTTATTTTAAAAAAAATCAGAATAGAACAAAAATTCAAAACAAAATTTAAAGCATTGTTTTAAAGTAATAGACTTCTTTGCCAACTGCACTGAAGTAAATGATGCAATACTACTGAATAAACTAATTCCATAATGTAGCTGTTTAAAATCTCTTCATTCCAGTAAACGTGTTTAACTTACTACAGTCCCTAATACAAAACATGCTTGTTCAGAGCACAAGTAGACAAGACAAAAACTGAACAATCATTTCCCTACTCTTCTCAAAGCCCAGAAGTAGGAAGTTAACAATTTCAATCATTGTCATTATCATCACCACCACCACCACTCCACGTATAAAATGAAGCCACTATCTATCCTAGTAGAAACTATTGATTCATAATCTTTCCAGCTTAACAAGTGCAAAATCAAGGAACATTTTGCTGATCTGGAGGATCATATTATTTTTGGTAGCTTCTGTTTTTTTAAAATAGCAATCTGAATTTGTCTAAAAAATTCTTGCAGTAAGATTTGTACTTACTGTATCCCATATCTGAAGTTTTATCTGTTTCCCGTCAATGGTTATCATTCGAGCACCAAATTCTACACCTGAGTAATGAAACAAAATCAATGAAACCCATCATTTCTTAGTTTTGATTAAATATATACAAAAACAATCAGAAAATGCACAAAATTATAAAAGAAGAAATCAGTCTTTCAAAAACATTGCAATATTGTTCTCCAGTTGTTCAGAATTCCAATTCCTTTACACTATTTGATACAGATTTACTAAGTTTCCATTCATGCCAGACATTGTAATAGTTTCTAGCACTTAGATGGCTCATACTCCACCTACTATTGTAGCATGAAGAGGCCTTACTAATAATTTCTAAAGGACATAAAATTATGATTTTGTCTTTATCTCTGCTGACTACTGTAGAGGCAATTTACATTCATTTTAGCATTTAGACTGACATGCAAATGAATGGACACACTTCACTGATGTTAGTGATAACATTGCTTGTAGTCTGTCTAGTTCTAAGTTACAGCTTGAAACTGTACCATGTATGCTCTCTCCCTCCAGAGAATGAGCACAGCCTACCATGACATTTTGGGATTAGACTATAGGACAGAAAGGGTACCTGGATTCCACAGAAGGATACCTCTTCATAATGCCTGCCTGGGTCATTCTGAAACTCTTGTCAAATCTTATGCATGGCCATAGTTCCTATTATTTTTATTACTCTGTGGGTAGATGCCACATTCCATTCCTCTTCTGAGAGGCAAAATGCAGCTAGGAGAATTCACTAATTGTGAGTAACAATGAGACAGTAGAGGATTCAGTCACTGTGACAGTACAATCAATGTTTGCATATATTTCTGCCAGTTCAAGGACTACAGGAAAACATTTAATCACAGCCACAAGGAAATGCAAGAAAATATAAAATAAAAAACTGCTGCATTTGAACTGTGGTAGGAAAAATAAGAATAACCACCCCAAAGTATGATTTTCTCTGTTAAATAGGCAAACAGAAAACAGATAAAAGAAATTCATACTTTCAAGAAATGGTATACTATATGCCTCTTTTTTTTCTTTTAAAAGTTAGTTCCTTCCTGGTAACTAATTGCTATTAAGTACACAGGAAAATAAATATATGTTAATTGAACTATAGCTACACAATCAGAGAAAAATAATTCACATAATTTTAAACTGGTTTTATTTTTTGAAAACATTTTAGAAACTAGATGCATTCTGCATAATTTACACTGTATGCCATATGGCTACAATACAGTAGTTTTATCAAAAAAATAAGCAGCATGCTGATGTTGTGTGCTCCTTTCCATTAACGTGACTGCATAAAACCCACCACCACCGCTCATAAATACTTGTTTAGCACAAAAACATAGAATATATGTTTCTGAAAAGGTCTCCAAAAAGACTCTACCCTTTTCCTAAAACCAAAGGTGGAAACTTGATGGCCTGAGTCAAAAATCATTTTTGAAGGGTTCTGTATAACAGAACCGTATGATATGAAGGTAGGATTAGTTTTGAGGAGATTTTAGGGGAGTTCCTTGACAGAGTTACAGGAATAACTTTGTAATATTTTCAAAACAGAGTAGTTACAAGGAAGAAATGGTTATCTCCATTCTCCCACAAAGCATCCATACTATAATAAGGCTTTAAACTAGTTTTCACTGTTTACAAGTTTAACTGTTGTTATATATTTATGTGTGTTTATGTATATATGTGAAAGGGAGAAGGATTCTGAATGAGTGATTACAAGTAGTCCTATACTTACAATCGTGCCCAAAATTTATATTGTGAGACATTTGTTAAGTGAGTTTTGCCGCATTTTACAACCTTTCTTGCCACAGTTCTTAAGTGAATCTCTGCAGTTGATAAGTTAGTAACCCGGTTGTTAAGTAAATCTGACTTTCCCATTGACTTTGCTTGTCAGAAGGTCACTAAAGGTGATCACATAACCTTGGGACACAGCAACAGTCATAAATATGAACTAGTTGCCAAGCACCTGAATTTTGATCACATTATGGGAATGTTGCAAAGGTCGTTAACTATGAAAAATGGTCATAAATCACTTTTTTCAGTGCTGTTGTAAATTTGAACAATCACTAAATGAAATGTTGTAAGTCAAGGATTAACTGTACAAGTCTCCGGCAGACAGCAACATATTCAATTCCTGTTTTCCTATTTTACTGATCATTTTAGTTAAGCATAAAAAGAGTTCCCAAGATTTTCCATCACTTGAAAAGATTATCCTAGCTTGTCATTTCCTCAAACACATATCAAAAATCACATAGTAGAGCAGATGAATCTGCCCACATTAAGCTAAAATTTCCTAGATTATTTTGTACAACTATGAAAAACTGTAATTATATACAAGTATAATTATAATTGTAGAAATAATCTTTCAGTATATACCTAAATTACATATCAAATGGATTAGGAATCATTTATGTAGGAATGTTTCATCTTTCATCATTTACCTTCAAAGGACTTACCTATAGTAAGGTCATGAACTGGTTGAAACCTTTTGTCTGTAAACTGCAACAATAAACATGATTTTCCAACACCTGAAAAACAGGAATTTCAAGAATCTGCAGTTATACAATACTTGCATAGATGAAAGTATTTAAAGGTACATACTTATTAAAACATTTGTTTCTGAAGTTTAAAAGGGTTATTGCTAAATCCTAATCTCAGCAAATTATTGTAATGTGCACATATAGCAAAAAAAGTGATTTAAAACTTATTATTCCCATGACACTAGGATAGTTAGAATCTACATATATACAGGTAGTCCTCGAACTACAACCATAATAACTGTAATAACTACAACTAACTGCCTATTACAGTTGGAAGTCAAGACAAATATTAAATGAACTGCCTCACATTACAACCAATCATCCCTGCTCTCCCTAGCGCAGTTGTTAAATGAATGTGCCGGTCATTAAAATGAGCATGGAGTGCCTCAGGAACGGGAGAGATCCTGGAAGGCCTAGTGCAGACATAAGCCCACCTGCTTTGGGCCTCCCCAGCTCCATTGCCAATCACTTACTTTTCACTATAGCCATCTACCTAGAACAGTGATGGCGAACCTTTTAGAGACCGAGTGCCCAAATTGCAACTCTTATGCGTGTGCCAGAGCACCAAAGACCAGCTGGCTGGCGGAAAGTGGGGCATCACAACACTGGTAGCTCTGCAAGAGGCGAGATCTTTTTCTTTCGAGAGCTTCTGTTTCATCATTTGCAGGAAACTTGTGTTTCCCAGAAAACAACAGCAAGAAATTCAACTGAGAAATAGGTGAGGCTGAGTTGGGGTGACGGTGCGTGTGCCCACAGAAAAGGCTCCGAGAGGCCATGTGTTCACCACCACTGATCTAGAAACTTTGTCACATTAGGAATGAAAGCAAGCTGCTCCATCTTACAGTGTCCCTAGACAGCATGGCTGTGGCCCAGAAGCAAGTGCCAGACTGAAGTGCAAAGGAAAGGAATGAAGCGAGTAAAGAAAATATTTCTGCAGCTTTTTTTCAGCTCAAAAAATTTAGCCAGCTAGAAAGAAGTAGGTCCTTGCTGTTTGTATGACTGCCTTTAGGACTCAGCTAGGGCTTGGCTTTAAGAGTCCTAGCTAGTTCCTAAAGGCAGTTAGACAAAGAAGCAAGAAGCTTTTAGGGATGTTCTAGATGTCTACTCAAGGAAAAAAGTTGCAGAAAATTTTTCTTTGCTTGCTTCATTCCTTTCTTCTACTCTTCAGCCTGGAGTCAAGATAAATAATTTACAGATTTTGTCACCCTCTTTCCAGGCATGCAGTAAGTTTAGTAAAATTGTTAAAGGGGGTAGAGATTGGAGGACAGAGGTAGGGAATTTAATTTCAACACCTAACGGGATTGGGAGAGAAAAGATAAACAAGTTTGCCTCTCCCAGCTTTTTTTTAATGTTTTTGTTTTCTTTAAGAAATGTCAATTTTGGGGGGTTGGGGGAGTTTAAAGTAAGGAAAGCTCATCCTGAAGCTACTGCCTTTACATGTAGGTTCTGGTTTGCCAAAGCCTAGCAGGAGCCAGGAGAGCCTTGCGGTTTCCCAACAGCCAGCTGACTGGGGTAGAAAGCTCCAAAAGCAGCCACTATTTCTGCAAGGAATTGGAGTGCATCCCTGAGGCATGGGAGCAAGCCCAAGTCCTGTGGGATCCCTTTGGGATGGGATGGCGGGAGAGAAGTAAGGGGCTCTGTAGCATACCCATGGTTGGTCGTAAGGGCAAATACAGCCCTCATAACTGTAACCTTGTAAAAACAGGTTTGTATGTAATTTTGGGATGTCTGCCATAGCTTTAAACTTTCAATAAGTGACCTATTGTACACTTCAAGTATTACTTGTAAATCTGATTCAGATGAAGGACTTTGCACCAATGTATAAATCCCTATCAAAAGATTTGAAGGGTTTGAAGGATTGTCATAACCTTTTATGAACAACGAAACATTCCTTGGATCTGTAGAAAGAGACTTATTTAAAATAACCTGGAGAAACAAGTTTGAAATGTTTTCAATCTTGCTTCTCCAGGTTAGTAGATGAGGAACAAAAAGGACTACTGAGTGTACTTTCTATTTACTGGTAAGAGTGCAAAAGGTGTTCTTCATTTACTTTTCTTTGGATTTAGCAGATTTTTTAAAAGAATAACTTAATTTTAGAAACTCATTACTCTTCTGTATCTGGTAAGATTATTTATTATCCATTTTTTGAAATCTCTAGATTTCTGATTTGGATCCAAGTAGGAGCAGACATTTGTTGATCTGGACCACATTAAATCATTCTATTTTCCAAATAAATATCCTTGGATAAATTGCATGTTGAGAACTTTTTTAAAAAAATAACTTTACCCACTTTGCATAGTTGTTGGGATTTTATCATTCAAAAGTTTGAGAAGTTCCCCATTTTATTAGAAACTTTTGTAAAGTCTTTGTAGTTAAGATTCTTGTAACATTTATAAAGACATATCTTAGACATCCCTATCCTGCTACATATGCTAAATGACAATTCTCAACCAAGTGATATGGGGATGTACATGACTGAACTCAATTTTATAGTGTGTTGAGTGAAACAGGCTTCAAACAGGCTAGTATCAAAATAGACATTACCAAAAAAAAGAAGCAATTGTTTTTTCAGTCCTAGACTACGACTAATAATTATTAGTCCAAGAAACTATGACATGTGAAAACAATTAGTTCTCAAATTCTATTGAAAGAAACTTCCTCCAAATCAGTGGAAAAAACAATTATTATGCTTGGTCCAGAAGAGAACAGATTGTGTCTAAGAATGTTCCAAACAGGGTCCTTCTTACATGTTCCAATCACTTTATTCAATGTATACTTCTTTCTCCCTTTGAAATATTTTTTGTATATTAAAATACAAAAAATAATTATTGTATAAGTTTGGTTCAAACATACACGTCAATCATTTCACTAGCATTTTAGCCAAGTATAAGATTTCATTCATATATGTCAGAAAATAAACCAACTCATACATATTAACAATTCAAAAACTATTTTCTATTTACAGCTATATTTGAGTACAGTAGTGATGTGAAGAACCAGAGTTGCCTGTCTCTGGAAATCAACCATCGGTTGTGTTATTTTTGAGAAAATTCATACTTAAAAAACTCTACCAGAATTTAAAGGTGGGTATAGGAATAGGATTCAATTTTAAAACAATTATCAATATTTTTACATGAAAACAACAAAACCTACAATATTGAAAAGTGCCTTTTGTCAGCACCTAGGTTATTTTTTTTCGGTTGAAAGTGAAGCTACTATGTTTCTACTTGGCATTATTCCCCATAAAGTTCAAGACCCACATTTGTTTTATTTTATTTTTTATTTTTCATACATTTGTATACCGCCCCCCTCCCTAGGGACTCGGGGCGGTGAACAGCCATTTAAAAAGAAATACATAAAAAAGTTAAAAACAGTTTAAGAGAAAATTAAATCCAGGCCATATTATAATAAATTTAAAATAAAAGTCATTAAAAATTTTAAGAACAAATTTAAGACCCCGATTAAGTATTGGCCAGACCAGCTTGCTGAAATAAGTGGGATTGAGCCCTAAGGATGGAAGGGACAGGTCATTTAAGATGCAAGTGCTCAACATGGGGTGGTTGCACAAGCCGTGATAATGTCTACAACAGAGGAAGGAATTTGGCAATTAAAGCAACTTGTAAGATGGAAAGAGAGGCAGTGATCTTGAAGCCCCGATATTACTAATCTCACTCACATAGATGGGAGTTTGGGTCAAATCTTTATATTAAAAACAGCTTTCAATGCATGATGTACTATTGGGATTTCTAGGTTATAACTAATGAAATGTTGTTTAATGCTCTTAATATTGTCTACTATAAAAACGCTAACATTGTAGAAAGCCTTACACACAAGGTGACCATACATAGACGCAGGAAGAGTGAAATTTGTCAAATTGACATACAATATTACTATCGTGCTGATTATATGTATTCTAATTATATATTACAAGGTTGACCATATTTCTCCAAGCCAATTTGACATAATGAAATGGAATTGAAAAGTAAGGCAAACTAAGCATCAGGTAATAAGATAATCCCTTCTTCCTTGCTAAGATTTATCTTATTAAAGACTGCTCATCAGACTGTTATTAAAGACTGCTCATCAGACTGTTAACAGGTCTTACCATCAGGAAATTTCTCATGCTATTAAGTTTGAATCTTCTTTTAATTTTATCTTAAGTCTTATGTTCTGCAAGTTGAACATGTGTTGATTCTTTAAACCCGTGGTTCCCAAACCATGTGCCATATAGTACTCCAGCGACCTCACAAGGATGCCACAAGATATTTTACTACTTAATAAACGGAACAGCTCCATGAGGATGTTTGGGAACCTCTGCTTTAAGCTATTCTTCGTGAGAATAAATTTCCAACCCCGTAATCCCCCTTAAAAATCCATTCCAGCTTGACTATGCCCATTTCAAGTGGACATAGTATTCCAAGTACTCTAACTACCCCAAAGTACAACAGAGCTATTACCTCATATAATTTTGCTATAATACTTTTGTTAATGCAGACCAAAATTGCACTGCCTGTTTTACTGCAGCATCACACTGGCTGTTCACATTCAACTGGCCATTCATACATAGTCACAAAACTAAGACTCCACAGTTGTATACCTATACAATTAATTTTTTCCTAACTAAATACAGAACTTTATTACTTTTGAAGACTATCACATTAGTTGTGACTTCACTCAATACTTCCTTTTAAATCAATGCAGAACAATTCAAAAACAGAACCACAAAAAACAGATTAGGAATGCAAGTGAAAATAGGGAAGAAAATGGTAAATGAGCACTTGTCTATCCTAGATGAGTTCAGATCACCAGGACCAGATGGATTACACCCCAAGGTTCTGAAGGAACTGGCAGACGAGATCTCAGAACCACTGAACTATCTTTCAAAAATCCTGGAGCACCAGGGAACTGCCAGAGGACTGGAAAAGAGCTTATGTAGTTCCCATCTTCAAAAAAAAAAAAAAAAATCTAGGAAACTATAGCTCTATCAGCCTGACCTCAATATCAGGGAAGATTCTGGAAAAAATCAAGCAACAAAGCAATGAACACCTAGAATCAAAGTAATAACCAAAAGCCAACATGGGTTTGTCAAAAACAGATCGTACCAGACAACTCTTATTGCATTCTTTGACAAAGTGACAAAATTAGTGGACCAGAGGAATGCTGTTGATATAATTTACTTGGACATCAGTAAGGCATTTGATAAAGTAGACCATAACTTACTACTTGACAAAATAGAAAAATGTGGGTTAGATGACATCACCTCCAGATGGATTCGTAACTAGCTGACTAACTGCACTCAATGTTTAGTCATCAATGGAACTGCATCTATATGGAGAGAAGTATGCAGTGGAGTACTCCAGGGCTCTGTTTTAGGCCCAGTACTCTTCAACATCTTCATCAATGATTTGGACGAGGGGATAGATGGGAACTCATCAAATTTACAGACGATACCAAGCTAGCAAGAATAGCCAACACTCCAGAGGATAGGCTTAAGATACAGAAGGATCTTGACAGACTTGAACATTGGGCGCTATCTAACAAAATGAAATTCAATGGTGAAAAAAGGAAGGTTCTACATTTAGGCAAGAAAAATAAAATGCACAGGTACAGTATACGTGGTACCTTGCTCAATAGTAGTAACTGCGAAAGGGATCTTGGAGTCCCAGTGGACAATCATTTAAATATGAGCCAGCAGTGTGCTGCAGCTGCCAAAAAAGCCAACAGTTCTAGGCTGCATAAACTGGGATAGAATCAAGATCACGTGAAGTGTTAATACCACTTTAGAACGCCTTGGTAAGGTCTCACTTGGAATACTGCATCCAGTTTTGGTCACCACGATGTAAAAAAGATGTTGAGACTCTAGAAAGAGTGCAGAGAAG
>JAEANM010019028.1:0-12476 GCA_017656035.1 Myanophis thanlyinensis | reverse complement strand
GAGGGTGCCCCCACAGAGAAGGCTCGAACCCTTGGGGCTGCCAGACGACAACGTCCAGGCAATGGAACCCCAAGGAGACCTGCCCTGTGGGAACGCACAGGTTGGTGGGAGGCTGATGGTGGCAACAGGCGGTCCCAAGCCATGGAGCGCCTTGAAGGTGAAGGTGATACATGGGAATCAAAACACTGGCCTTTATCTTTAATTTGTCATATACAGTTAAGCTGAAGATGGCATAAATCCTAATATTTTTCTAGCTTGTTCACCTTTTCTTCTTATAAATGTGCGCATAGGCTTACCGCATGTCACTTTTTTTCTTCACAAACTATACTTCAGATCCACAGACATCAGATGTATATCTTTATACACAGCTAAGAAAATTTATTCAATATTTATCTGCAAGGTGCCACAACATCATGATGACAGGATCACAACAGTTTCAATCAGAATAGAGCTGGAAAGGACCTTGGAGGTCTTCTAGTCCAACCCCTTGCTCAAGCAGGAGAGGCTATACCACATTACTGAACCTATACCAGTTCAGTGATGTCTATGGAGATTCTCAGTCATCCAGGTCATGGTTGTCCCAAAGATGCTTTTTCAAGAGGCAACTGGACTTTCTGTTTTTTTTTTTTTCTTTGAAGACGTTTTGCTTCTCATCAAAAAAGCTTTTTCAGCTCTGATCTGCAGAACTTCTTGGATGAGAAATGAAACATCTTCAAAGAAAAACCAGAAAGTACAGTTGTCTCTTGAAAAAAAGCACCATTGGGACAGTTCAGTGATGTGTTTACTGTGCTTACAAATTATTAGTTTGAATCTTAGAGAACTATATTGGATTTGTGACTCTTAAATCGACCATGTTAGGAAAGAGAGACATATTCCTTTACATCACATCCGATGGCAAATAAATCTAATTTTGTATTTTTCAGTCAATACCTGAATCAAAATTCACAATCATATTTCTCCTAGATTCGGCAATGCAGTCAGATGGAAGCACCTAGATAGCTTTAACTGATCCAGAAAAGCAAAAGGAGTTCAGACCTAGCTACTATTTGGAAAGGAGACCACCAGGAATTTCAATTGAAAAAAATGATCGTATTGCAGATTAAAAAAAATTCTGAAAATCATTTTCTATATTGCTGCTGAAAAAAACTACAGAGACATTTGCATGTAGATGCCAAAAGTAATGCTGCATCTGAAGGAGTTTTTAATCTTTTTTCTATTATATTGGGAATTTTTTTGCAAAAGCTATACATGCTCAAAAACATATATAATACTGTTCTTTCTTTAGAAAAGCCATCTTTGGAGCAAAAGAACATACCAATGGAAGAATTAGACGAAAAATGACAGATTTATAAAACATAAAGCTGAAATTATATTCACCCATCTCTAGCCTAAATATGGGTTTCTTTGACATGTATACAATCATTTTCACAGCTACAGAAAGGGTGGATTTCATAGGCATTTCTTCTATTCTGTTACTGCCACCAGCAGGTTCTTAATCTGGCTTCCATGGAAAGTGAAATGGCCATTACTTTAGAAATACAAACAACTGCAACATTCTAAATAGGACTCTTGAATGCTATATGTTTCTAATTATAAGCTTCTAGTAGAAAAAAAAATATTCCCAAGACAAAGTAATGTTTATGCGTTTTCTGATGCACAATTTACATCTTATCTTGGTAAACAAAACCAACCACAAAGAAAAGCAAGTCTTTATCTCTTTAATAAAAACACAATGTATTATTTAGAATAAAAGAGAATCAAATATAAGAAAAGAAGCAGGGGATAAGGAAAGATAAGAATCATCTTCCTTCAGAAACTGTGATTCATCTGGTTATTTCCTCTGAGATTCTAAAGTGCTGCCATACATCACAACAATATAATTAGTTTTGTTCCCTTAAAAATGTCTTCACATGAAAAAGTATTATTTTGTTAGGCAATACTTTTTCCAATTTCCTTAAAAACTCAGCAACAGTCAACTCTCAATAGCCAGGAACTCCTCGACTTATGACCACAACTGGGACCACAATTTCTGTCAGTGAGCAATGCGGTTGTAAAACACAATACCGCATGACTGCAATGCTTAGCAATGACAATCCTGGTAGTTCCAGTTGCCATCATAACTCCAGAATCAAGGGTCATTAAGTGGGAAGTAAAAGGGGTCTCATGTAAAGTGTGAGGGGTGAAAGGGGCTTGGGGAGGCTCTGGCAAGCCTGGCACCAGCTGTGCGTGAGTTGGAGAAGTGTTATAATGTGACAGGAGCTCTGGGAGGCCAGGGAAAGAGGGTACAGGATGTTTGTGTGAATGTGTGCAAGCACAGGAAAGCCGGGGAAGAATACGCTGTGGCTTAGAAGTTTCTTGGTACACTGTGGCTCTGAGATGGCAAGATGTCCTTTAGCCACTGTGTAGCACAAAGCAGCAGCTGCTTTAGCTGGAAGCCTCAGCTAACCCCAGCCTGGGTCATAAGCATGGTGCAAAGTTTCCACGCCTTGGGAAGTCTGAACAGCATGGCTCAAAGCTGCGGTACCCCAGAAAGCCACAGCAGCGTAACGCAAAGCTGCAGGTCCCCAAGAACTGTAAAGGACCTTCTTGACACACAGTGGCTGCAAGAAACCTTGAAACTGCTGTACAGCGTGAAGCCCAAGCTGAGCTTGGCCCAGCAGCATGGTACAAAAGGGCTTCTGCCCCAAGTCCAGTCCCAGATGTAGATACCTTTGCCACCTTGCATTCCAAGTTTCCTGCCAGCCATCCCAGGTGACCTTTGACATCTTCTTGCTCCCACCATTGATGATGAGGTGTGCCCGACCTGGCACTTCATAAGCAGCTGCTGGCCACAAGGTCATCTTGCTCAATAAATGGTTGTAAGTTGAGGGTTGTCTATAATACTTATTGGAAATGGGACTGTTGCATTGGGAGACGCATCTACATGCAGCAGAGAACGGCTCACACCAGGGGTTAAGTGACCATTTCAGACACTCAATAAAATACTTAGTAAAGTAAGCCATATTTCAATAAATTGATTCATATAATTTCTCATCTCCAGAAATCTTATGAATTCTAGTGCAACTATATTATTTATTTTTTTAAGATTTAATTTGAAGGCTTATGGATATCATCAGGGGCACCCACTTCTAATCTCTAACTTTCACAATGGAACAGACTTTATACAGCTATATTCTCTGCTTGAAGAGTTTGTCGATAAAGGCTACAGTAGAACTTTTTCCCCTGACTTCATTTTCTGTGCATTGGATATTTTTTTAATATGAAAAATAATTTGATCATGTGGCCTCCATCTATCTTTATGATTCCCTCCAGAAATATACTTTCTCCACACCTACCAAGCCCAAATCAATTAAATGCTGTAATTTCAACCAGCTATCAATGCTTTGAACATCTGATCTCTATTTTCCTAGGTGTTACATTCTAATTCTGGGAAAAGTTTAGCCAATTAGCCTACACTTGGGTGCTTCCATATTGTCCTCCACAGGTGTTCTAACTTTCTAAACCAGGATTATCAGTCTTGATGGGAAACAGCTGGCTCATAATTTTGAGAACTATAATGCCAACATACAGTATCTGCAAGCATCAAGTTAGAAAAGCTAATATAAAATTAGAATTAAAATGAAAAGTAATAATTCAGTTCAGTAAGACTGATGAAAAAAGTCCAATGTAATCCAGTTAAATCGAGGGGGGAATGTCTAAGACATCTGGCTGCCTGTAAGATGGCACAGATTTTGTACCCCACCTACCAGCCAAGACTTGCCATGCTATTTTCAAAAATGAAGCAGATAATTCAAGAGGTATATTGACTGGAATGGTTTTAACAAATCATAACTACTAGCAAAAATCAAGAACACGGGGGTATAACCTCAAACTTGTAGGAGGGAAGCTCGAAAGTAATGTTGGAAAGTATTATTTCACACTAAGAGTAGTGAAAGCTTGGAACCAATTTCCGGCAGGTGCTGGATTTAAACCTTTTTTGGAATAAACAGATGTCCAACAGATGACAAAAAAATTAAAAACCCTCAAAGGGCAGATTCAATGAAGCTCTAGGTGTTTTTCTGTTTTCTGTGTCTATTTCTAAAAATATAAACTAGTATTATAAACAACATAGAGCTATATTAGAGGTAGGGGGTTTCAGAAGAAAGGGGGCTCTTTTGGAAGTCTTTTTCCAATGAAAGTAAGAGTTAGAACAGGGATATCAAAATCAATTTAATTGCAGGCTGCATAAGGGCTGTGTTTGACCTTGAGGGGTTAGAGTGGGCGTGGCCAGGGTGGGCGTGGTCAGCTTGACATCACTCGTGTCAGGGACACCTGAGGTGGCCCAAGCACCTGCCAAAGAAAACAGGCTCCTGAGCTCCGTTTTCAGATGAGAGGGTCTCCTGCAATGCTCTGCCAGCAAAAATGGAAAATGCAGTTCTCCTGAGCTTCATTTTTGCTGGCAGAGGCACCATGGGCCAGTTCTTTGCTGTTTTGCGGATGGCCCCACTGGCCAGATCTAAGCAACCTGAGGGCTAGATATGGTCCGCAGGCCTTGAGTTTGACACCCCTGAGCTAGACGATCTAATTGGGGTAGCATTGTCTGTCTGCAGAAAGAGAGAGGTTGGTTGACAGAAATCCAACTAGCAGTTGGTGATTTTATTTAATAGGAAAAGCAAGAAAAGCTAATTGGAACAAAGAGAGCTTGGGTTTTTTTTCCTCACTCTTCAACAAAAGATAAGGAAAGGTGGCTCCTTAGTACAGAGATAGGATAAGTTAAGGGAAAACAGTTGGCAATGCTTGTTGGAGAAAATGGTCCCACTGACTGAGATCAAAGAGAGGGGGAAATGGCACAACCACAAGGGATGTGCTCCGGGACAGCAGAAGTGGTAGAGAAATGGGCAGAGCCAATTCAAGAAGAGTTTGCATTGTGGTAGGAGTCCAATATATATTATAGTAGGCCCTTAATATGTGTTGCACCTTTAAGGCTGCCCGGCCTAGAAGAAGAACTTTAAAGGAAAATCAAGAAAGGGACTGGAAGGACTGAGTTGCTGCTAATTGCAGTGAAAATCTCTGTACAGCCATGAGAAGCTACTTTAACTGTTTGCACTTCTGTAAGAGGATTGAGCATTATGAGTAAATGTGTTACTTTACCAAACTAAAAGCTATCTTTATAGAATTTCCAAGGGAAGGGGATTTATTCATCAATGCCCCCTGCTGTAATACATATTCTGGGTGACACTTCATTACACTTTATTTAATGTAATTTGCAAATGATCTAGGGAGAGATCCCATAGGAATCTCAAGAAAGCTTAGTTGTTAAATTCAAGACTGGCATCTGCATTAATAGAGGGGCTATATATCTGCCTAAGCACACTACATGGAAATTCAAAGGAAATCTTTTTGACTTTTTCATGAAAGTGGAGCCACTTCATGGGTGTTCCGCAGTGCGCTATATTTTTCTTTCATACGGAAGAAAGCAAGTAGATACACAAGCAAAAAGGAGGTCACTATAGAACATTTTCCTTAATGCTCCATGTGGGAGTCACCCACCTTTTTAGTAAAGAATATGTATCTGTGGATCCCCACCCTTGCCCCCCCAAAGCTTTATGAAACTGACAGAAGCATTTCTCTTAAAATGCCACCCAAAAGCATGAATTTCACAATACCCAATAGATATTCAGAACATACCATTTTGTTGTAAGCCCCATCTTTTCCCCTGCACCGTTATTTTGGGGGAGGAGGCAGCTCTTTCATCTCTATATCTTATTTAGGAAAGGGAGCTTCCATCATTTGGTAATGACAGCTCAGGAAGCCAACATCTAACCCTGCTCTGGAAGGCAAAGGGTGTTTTTTTCCTTTTGTGTCAGGAAAGAAAGGACATAAATAGAGAACTCAATTCTGTTACCCTCAGTTCCCCCACGGATTCAGATGATTAGCCCTAAACAGATTATGTCCTGTTGAGTACAGTATATAATATGAAGCGGATTGTGTTTATCTGAACATGGCTATAGACCTTCTTACTTTCGAGAACACTGTTCCTCCTGTCCCAATTTCCACACCATCTCTGGTTTGTGAAATACCACTTGTCCTGGGTCAATGTGGTCCAACCTCTGCTAAACCAAGAAGTTGTTGCTACAATGCTGGTGGCCATGGCTTCTAGCCTCACCTTAAACACACAGCCAGCTGAGTGACTTCGAGTCAGTCATACTCTCTCAAACCTAAGAAGCAGTCAATGGCAAACCATTTTTGAAATCTTGCCAAGCAAACTTCAGAAACTGGCAGTCATCAGGAGTCAAGAGTGATTTCAATGCACGCACACACAAACTTTATTAATTCTACATGTGGTGGCAAGTGAGGTTGACTTTGGGAGATAAAAGATAGATAGGTGGCCTCCAAAGGAAACCTGAAAGGAAACATGAGTACACAAGCTATTTCTACTCTATTGTAAGGCTACATTAACAGAATCTTGCAAGTCTGAGGGTACAAATTTCCTACCACTACTTTTAACCCCTTAATGAAGATTGTCAAGATGCTTTTGAATCTTGAGTCTATCCTCCAAAGTGTTAACAATTTGCCCCAACTTGGTGTCCCTTGCAAATAAGATAAGCGTTCCTTCTATTCCCTCATCTAGATCATTTATGAAGACGTTGAAGAGCATTGGCCCCCAAACAAAACCTTAAAATAACCCACTGCATGCTCCCCCCTCCCTTTTGATGCAGTTCCATTGAGGACTACAGGCTGAGTGTAGTTGGTCAGCCAACTGCTGAAAAGACACTCTCCCTGTCTTCCAAGTTCAATGTCTGATTTTAGGAAGTCATATTTCTCACTCACAGGATTGCTATGAAGCCACTCTCCTGTTATCCTTGACGGATGAGTAGAATACAGGAGAAAGAAGCAAAAATTGATCCAGTCACATCTTTCTGTTCTTCCATGGCTTAGATTTCTTATCAATATTTTAAATGCTAGATCAGTAATCAAAATGGCAAACCTGTCTTCTTTGTTGTAACACAGACACTAAGATATTATTGTTGAGCCAATATTTATGAGCTGATTTACATATTCACATCTGAGGTAAAATATTCTCATCTCGCTAGAATGTTAATTCTAAAACATTAATTCATTCTAAAATGAATTAATATGTTAATTTCTAAAATGAAATGGGAGGGAAATTAACAGAAAATATTTGGGATTGAAGAAGCATTATTTCTTGGTAACTTGAGCAATTATCACACAGAGGTTCTTCCACAAGATTTCACTTTATAAAATCATCTCAGTGTGAGCTTCCGCTTTAATAAAGATAGTGGGAATACTCTGCAATCATACTTTAGAAAAAAAATTCAGTACATTATTGCTGTCTGAATTGAAACAATGACACGTGGCTGAGTAACATTCCATATTTTATGAACCAGCACATTTCAAATCACATGTAATTGTAATTATTATCACATTATACTGCTCTGAAGGATGTATACACAGGATGACCTGCGAAAATCCCAATGCTACATGCCAGATTTGTTATGTTGCATTTCCTTTTCATCTAATTAGTACTACTACTTTTGGTTTAAAGAGTTTTATTTTATAGATAATTCTTTTTGGGGAGGAGAATCTTACAGATTGGCATGTTTGCAATAATTAGTACAGGGGAAATGATTTGAAAGGTAAAATATGATTTGGATGCATGTAGGTATGTATTGTCACACTGGTTTCAATTACTTTAATAATACGATTGGTTTAAATCATCCACACTTGCCCTGAATCACCTTCCTCCTCTTGAAGCTGGATCCTTGCATAATCCCAATAAGAAGTCCTTGCGGGGAACTGTCCATCTAAATGGTGGCCATCAGAGGTATTTAACTAGGTTGGCATTCGGAACACAATTTCCTGTTTGATGCTAATAAGGTTAATAATTAATAAGCTAATATTTAGCAGAAATTAATTTCTTTCCCGGAAAAAAGATAACTAATTGATAGATGATTTTGGTTTAGTATGATCTATTTTCAACTGACACAGATTAATGTTCTTTTTTCACAACAACAACAAAAAGGCTTGGAAGAGAAACTGGATTCTGGCAGTCACCGTTGTTGTTTTCTAGGAAGCAAGTAAAATTGCCCTAATTGCTACAAAGTCAATTATCCTCATTTTGCTGATGACATTCCTTATTAACTAATCTTGTATCATTAAGAAAATCTGGCATGATAAACTGTTTCACTGCCATTTGCAAGGAAGAGCACACCTGTTTTTTACACTTTATGAGCAATGTAAAGTCCCTCTTTGCCAATGTTGTCCATCTGTAAGTAGGGAGGAAAGGATACTGCCATTAGCCTTATTCCAGTCCCCAAACAACAGTCAGAACTGTAAGTGTTGCCCAGTGCCCACTATTTATATACATCAATGCATTGATTTTCCTTTTGGACTTTCTTGGTAATGTACAAATGCTAACAGGGGGAGCCAGTAATGGAAAGAAATGTCAAACCTAGACCAAGTATCGGCAAATCCTTTCCCTTCTTAAAAAGAATTTCTGACATGATCTCCAGATGACTGGTTTTTAGAAAAACAAGTGTTCTTTTTATGGTCACTGGAAGCAGAAGAATTGGAGTTGGTAAAATCTTTACAATATTTTGAAATTGTTATCTTCTTTAATTCTAGTAGGATATTCTATCAGATTCTGTAACATAGTTGTACCATATAGTAGTATCAATTTTGTTAATTCTCAAGACTCTTTTTTCTGCTATGTATTCAAAATGGAGTGTTCCATTTTGAATATATATGTTTTGAATACATACAACAGTCCAATACACACACATACACACACCACACACATGGCATCTGTATATGTATGCGCATGCATGTGTATGGTTATATATTTTGAGAGTAGATATCAGAATTTCATTTTTTAATGTCTGCCAGTGTGTTCATAGAAAAAAGTGACAATAAAAGTTATTATCTCTCTTATATGCAAAGCAGTTCCACTTCAATAATGTGATTTGGACCACCCAATGGCAATATGATGCACTTTACTAGTGCAAAGAGGCTAACAATTCAGAAGAGTCTTGGTGGACTTCCGGTTGATGTTGTGGCACCACCAGACACAGAAACAGAACTCTCCATTTCTGTTCTGGCTTTCTGCCTGCTTGTGGGCCCCAAAAGGAGCCAGAAACTGCTCTGGAGGGGTAGTGAAGCAAAGGAGGAGGGCCTGGTGAGGTCGCGGAGAGAACACAACTCTCCTGCTGAACTCCTGGACTTCTCTCTAAGCCGCAATGAGAAGAGGCAGCCTAAAATGGGACAACCGAGGAACAGCTAAGTGCAGTGCAGGAGCGGAGTTTGGTGAACAGTGCTGGAACTGGGTGAGAATAATTTTTTTTACTTCAATTTTAAACCCCAAATGGCTATTTATGAAGAAAGTGACTCAAAACTATTTTTAAAGTGGCAGCAAATTGAATTTGAGAGAAAAAGGAAAGGAAAAAGCCTAAACGGAAGGAAAACATTTAAAGGGAAAGGCAAAAATTTGTGAAAAATACAAAAATTTGATTTTTTTTATTTTGGACAAGCATTATTTTGGATAGGTATTTCTGAAATGCTAGAATTGTTGACTGAAATAATCAAAATTATTATTTTTTAATTGTGAAAACTGGAAAAATAAATACCTAATATTGAAATCTAACTTAACAGTGCCACCTGCTGACAAAAGAAAGAACAGCACATTTTTAAAAGCCAGACTATTGGAAATTTGAGGATTACAATATAATATATGACAGAACTGAACTGCTAGAATGAATTAAAGAAATCCAGAAAAAAATGGGACTATTTAGAAGAACAAGTGAATTAACCTTGGGACATAAAGAGTTGAGACTATTGAACTGGTTGAGATGTGACTGAGTATTTAAACACATAGTTGTTGGTTTATTGGATAAAAGAGGGATACAATAAAACTGCACAAGATGCTCCACCAAGTAGAAATGAGTATTTGGGAAGAGAATCCGGGAATCCTCTTCACTCTCCACTAAACAGCTGGGAGCAATTAGAGCGTTCTGTGCTGCTCAGAATGCTAGTTCCCCTGCTGGCCAGTCAACAGGCTGAAAAGAAAGCGGCCTCCACTGCTGAGGGGCTAAGTTTAGCTCCACCCCCAGCAGCCGAGAACAGGCTGAAGGGAAGGCTGCCTCCGCTGCTGAGGGGCTAAGTTTAGCTCCACTTCCAACAGCCGAGAACAGGCTGAAGGGAAGGCTGCCTCCGCTGCTGAGGGGCTAAGTTTAGTTCTGCTCCCAGAAGCCAATATCAGGCAAGCCTCCCAAGTTTAGATCTAAATTTGGAATGCAGGAATGGGTTATCTATCTAACACTGCTCAAGAGAAAGAAATTAAGCACCCTTTCACTAGCGAGGCTGAGTGAAAAGCTGGGGAACATTACAGTAACAGGAGTGACATCACAGCTTTGACAGACTCAGCCCAATAGCAGAGGTAGAAGGACAACCCATTACTGGATTCTCTATCTACCCAGTATGGAGAAGGGAGCAAGGACAGACATTTTGGAAAGTAGACAAAGGAAAAGGGCAAAGAAGAGGAAAAAGCTTAAAAAGAGCATTCAATAGGGCAAGGTGGATAGAATTACAGATCCAAGAGGTGAATATGGGAGTCAAATTAAAAAAATAATAAAGCACTAAAGAGGGCAAGAGACACTGGGTAGAAAGGAGATGTAAAGGCAGCAGTGAAATAGCTAGAAGTTAGAACAAGAAGGGTGACTAGATAGAAGGGGATTAATAAACTACACAACTAGAGCTAAAGAGAAACAACAAGAGGGGAAATTACAGTAGAATTAAGAAATAAATAATGGTGTACTATAACTTAATATGAATAGGTATATTATTATTAGAATCATATAATGTGAAATGTAATAAATATGATTAGCAATATTATACTTGTAGTAAGACATATGACATACAAGATATGGTGTCTGGCATAAAAATGTATAACTTATGAAGTGTAATACAGGTGATTAACAATACTAAATTTGTACTAATAATATATAGGATAGGCAGGAGATGGTGATGGCATAAAAATGATATTCTGCAATATTGAATAACCAACCAATGAAGGAGTATAAATTGCATTATCAAAGGATAGACGACTGTAATAGAATAAAAATATGTGTACTATTATTATTACTATTTTTTAATTTTATATATGGTTAAAAGTAATAGATATGATCAAGTCTTTATTTGTAATAGAAAATAGGATTAGAAAATAGGGATTGGCATAAATATGATACAATGAAATTTTGAGTAACTAAACAATGGGAAGATTGTAATTATATGAATAAGAGCATTATGATTGGAATTAGATAACTATATAGATAAATATAATAAATGTGATCAATATTATTTTGTTTGTACCAAAATGACCAACACCCAGGTGCCATGCTGTTCACACAAAAAACTTGGGGAGAAAAAGAAAGAAGAGTCTTGGTGATGCAATAGTTAGTATGTAGTATTGCAGGCAAACTCTGTCCACATTCTGGAGTATGAACCTGACCGGTTCAAAGTTGACTCAGCCTTCCATTCTTCCAAGCATCAGTAAAATGAGGACCCAGATTGTTGGGGGCAATATGCAAATAATACTTCTACCTTGTAAATAGCCCAGAGAATGCAGTAAGCACTATGGAGTGGCATATAAGACTAATGCTATTGTTATTCAGGTGACCTCAAACTATTATAAAAAGAGCCTTGTCTCAGTCCTCTCCCCTAACAATGGCCATGATTTGGATGACTTTGGAGATGTCCACAGTACCCATCAATGCCAGCAGTTGGCTGCCTTGGTGTCCACTATGTGATCGCCTTCTCAAAGCACCAACTATGGAGGAAAAGGTTGAGCAGGGCTCAACTATGAGGCGAAGCAACATGGTTATGCATTTAGATAAAGGGATTGTGTTGCTTCACAAGCAACTTTGAGTGGGGAGGGTTAGGCTTTGCCCATGTTGGAAAATGCCCAAAGCAGTGCAAACCATGATGCTGCTTCTCTAAACATTTCTATTTTTAGAGTGGAAAATCTTCTTTTCTGTAAATAGGGAAGGGAAGGGAGGGTTATTGAAAGCAATGTTAAAAGCTACTTGTTTCCTGCTTTTTATCTGCTCCTGAGAACAAAAGCAAAAAAAAGTTCTTCTAACCTTTTATGTTCAGAAACAGCCCATTATATATTGAACTTAAAAAGCAGCACTTGGATCTGGGTAAAGGAACCATCTCAATCAGTGCATTGAGTCTTGATTTTTCAGAAATGCCTGGCCTTTACGTTTAAGACTCTAATTTCCTAGCATGGCCTTTTGGAAGTGGAAGTGAGATCTAAGAATATGTTGCAGGTAAGAACATTGATTAAATTGAAATGTACTGGGAATATCTCATAGAAAGGTGTGATAATATTGCCCTTTCCCTGTTACATCCTTACCTCATGAAAAAATGCATATATTGCATATCTGATTTACCATGCTTAGAAGTGTGTGTGTGTGTGTGTG
>JAEANM010019027.1:0-12476 GCA_017656035.1 Myanophis thanlyinensis | reverse complement strand
GATTACGAGGAGGATTTGCCTTGCCCAATTGGGAAATGTATTATCAGGCAGCAAGTTTGATGTGGGTTAAGGAATGGGTAATGTTAAGGAATAGTAGACTATTGACTTTGGAAGGCCACGACCTGCTGTTGGGGTGGCATGCCTTCCTTTGGTATATGGGTACCAAAACACAGGGGTATTTTAGAAGACACTATATTTGAGAAGCATTGTTATTAAATTGGGAAAAAACTAAAAAGCAATACTATTCAAAAATTTGATTGTCAACAATTGAGGCCTTTACATATCCAATAATATATAAATAGGAACAAACAGTTAGATATCGAGAGATACTAAATGAAAAGGGTGAACTCAAATCGATGCAAGCATTACAGGAACAAGGTATAAAGATGAATTGGTATTCATATGTGCAAATAAAATCTAGATTTGATGAGGATTTGAAAGTAGAAGGCTTTTATGATAAATTGACTGATTTTGATAAAATCCTAACAGGCACTGATGAAAAAATAATTAAAAACTATATAGGTTCTTACTAGAAATTAAAATGGAGGAAGAGCAAGTTAAAGAAATGATGATCGCTTGGGGAAAGAATTTTGGTCATGGGATAGACTTAGAGAAATGGAAAAAGTTGTGGTCTAAAAATTATAAAATGACTATGTCAACAGCATGTAAAAAAAATTTGTATAAGATGTTTTACAGGTGGAATTTACACCACCACCCCGAGAATTGCGAGAATGTTTAAGGATAAGTCGGCAAAATGTTGGAAATGTCATCAGATGCCTGGAACATATTACCATATGTGGTGGACATGTATGGAGGCATGAAGATATTGGACTAAAATCCACATGTTTGGAGAAGATGATAGAGCAGCACATAGACTTTAAACCTGAAATATTTTTGTTGGGAATTATGCTGGAAATATACAACAAGGAATTGAAATATTTGATTGTAAATCTGTTGACAGCAGCAAGAATTGTATTTGCTAAGAATTGGAAAAATGAAAAAACACCTATGCAGGAGGAAGCGATTAAGAAAATTATGGACTGCGCAGAAATGAGCAAATTGACATTTGAAGTTAGAGAACAAGAGGATAAATAGTTTTATAGAGTATGGATTTATTTTACCAGTGGTTAGATGGAAAGATATAGTTATTGAAATATATTAATTTCTTCTTATAAATAAGATTAAGTTAAGGATATAGATTGTAAATATAAAAATACATAATGATAATTTATAATATAGTTACAAGTGAAGACTGAAAGATTGGCACAAAAAAATCTTTTCTTTTGTAACCAATTGACACATTGCAAGTGTAGAATTGGATTATGTTTTTTAGGTCTATGTTTTTTATGTTTTTTATGTTTTTTGTATGTTTATTTTAAAAATAAAAAAACCTTTTTAAAAAAAAATATGCACTTCCCCTCCCAAAAGTGGGTGAAAATTGTGGTGAGTCTTCATTTTTGGCCTCCCAAGCCCCAACCTGTGTGTTCCATTTTTGGCAAAAACGAACTGTGTGGAGGCTTCTGGGGCCTTGCAAAATGTCTCTGGGAACTGGGGAGAGGGAATACAAGATGCATGGGGGGGGGGGGGTTGGGAGGCCAAAAAATGAATGAAAATGGGCAAAAAACAGGCTGCCTCCTTGGGCTTTTCCAGCTTGGCATCAGTTCTCCGCAGCCCCAGAGGCAAGCCACTCGTGCAGGGTGCCTCCTGTGGCTTCTGGAGTTCGCATCCCTTCTCCCCACACCTCAGATAGTGGGGGGACTTCTTGGGAGGTTTCTCTGCTGTCCGCAGCCATAGGACATTTCTGCGCAGTGCTTCAGAAGTGCCCAGCAAAGTGCCTGCCTGCCAAATAGCTAGGGGACTGGCAAGAAGCAGCGTGAAGTTTCCGAAGCTGCCAGCCGCTCTCCGCCCTTTTTAAAAGTTGCCTGCCATTTTTTGCCCTTTCCAAAGCTTTCCCCCCCCCCACTCTGCCCCTTTCCAAAACTGCCCATCACTTTTTGCCACTTTTCAAAATGCCAGCCATTTTTCACCCCTTTCCAAAGCTGCTCCTGCTCTCAGCCCCTTTCCAAAGCTGCCCCCCTGCTCTCCGCCCCTTTCCAAAGTTTCCTGCCACTTTCCAAGGCTTTCCACTGCTTAATGGTACTTGTGCCAAGTGTCAATTTGAATGCCAGCTGAATTCTCTCCTCCTAGGGCGATGGACGAGCGGCACTTCTTTTCCTTGTAGCACTGAAATACTTCCCTGGCTCAAGATTTCCAATGCCAAGCAGCTCAGCGCTACAAGGAAAAGAAGTTGCTGGAGCCTCAAGCTAAACAGGCTGTTGTGAGGAAGACTCATAGGACTGCAGCCTCTGGCTTCTATTTTGAAGTGTAGAAGCCTGTGAGCTGAAATCCCAAGCCTAAAGCTGAGATGCTGCTGCAGCTTAGTAACCAGAGAGGGGTGATCTTTTTATCATTAAAGCAGAAAGGTAAGGTTAGCAAAAAGATGGCAATGTGTATTTTTAATGAAGTTAATGAAGACTCTGAATATTTAAGGCAGGCAGTCTTTTTGTCACCAAACATGGAGAACTATATATGCAATTAATAATAATAATTTATTAAATTTGTGTGCCACTTAACTCCAGCAACTCAAGAAAATTTGTTTCATCTAAGGTTCTCAATAACTTCAGATTGTGTATAATATACACAGCATAAGTTCTTTTGTATCTAAAATGGGAAGGTAACCCTGTGCATGTATTCTTCCTGATTGTGTTAAAAACTTTTAAATTGATTCAGAAAAATCAATACAATGTAATGAACATGTTTGTGTCCACTTTATAGAAAAAGCAAAAGTCCACATTTGTGGAAAATATCAGAATTAGTCCAAAACATTAGAATCCAAAATTAGAATCCAAAAATCATGGCAAGAATTAAACTGGTCAAAATAAAAACAAGGCAAAATAACCACAGAGTTGTAAAATCTATACACAGAAAAGTGAGACAAATATTTTATTGCTTGCCAACTCCTATTGACTGACTTTCTGGGAAAAACATAATTTAATGCTGGCTAGGTAAGCTCCAATTTCCTCCAGAGTAACAGGTAACATATTTCACAATTAAGAAATGTTATTTGAAATAGGTGCTTTGTAAACTTATCTGTGGCACAAGAATAGGCCTGCAATATGCCTCTGGGGTCTGGGGAGAGGGAAAACAAGATACGGAGGCCAAAAACTTTTTTTCTTGTTTTCCTCTTCCAAAATCTAGGTGCGTTTTATACTCCAGTACATCTTATACACTGAAAAATATGGTAACTGAAGAGAGATAAAAAAAATATCTTTAACAAGAAATCAACAGTGTTTGTGCCAGAAACATCATTTTTTTGTTAATAGTAGTGGAAATTTGGCTGACAACATGCTTCTTCTTTTCCAGTGTTGTTCTTTTCTGGAATATTCATGTGTTCATCTGAAATAAAATCATATCTTTGCCTGACACAGCTTAATAAAACATGACTTACCTACATAGCATAATTAAGACCCCTGAGTCTAAGGATGTAAGACTAAAAACTGGTCAAAATCCGTCAAGAAATACTCAGACATGAGGTCAGTTTGGATGACCGCGAAGGGTCCCATTTATTCCTAGCCACGAGCAAAGCTCATGATGAGCTTTTGCTCAGGTCGTAAGTAGAGGAGAAAATCAAACCGCGGCTTTTATATTTTGCCGCGGTGTCATTTTCCCCGCTTCCCATTGGCTGGGCGGCCCAGCCAATGGGAAACATTCTTTTGGCAGCCAATCAGCTGCTGGTTCAAAAGTCCGCACAGACGGACCGGAGTGGAAACTCCGGCCACACCTGCGTGGTACATTACACCCCTCCCCTCTTGGATGGAGTGTTCGAGATTTTTGTATCGCGCAGGCGTAGTCCTTCAGGTAAGCTGGGCGGTGCCGGGTGCGAGTCAAATGGCGCAGGCTCTGTTCATTTGAGCCCCTGCCGCTACCATGGGTGGATGTGCCGGGGACCTCTTCTGTTCCTGGTGATTGCGGCGGAGGCGGCAGTGGCGTCATTTGCAGCGACGGTGGCTGCTGGGCCTCGGCGGCTGGTGGAGGTGTGAGACAGGCCCCAGGTACGTAATGTGCGACTCCCCCCAGGTAGTCCATTTCCCTTAAATTGTTTGGCTCCCCCTCCTCATTGGGTTCATTCTCATTTATTATCCTTCCCCGTAGTTGGTCGATGTGCCTTTTCCAGGTGCGGCCATCGTTTATTTTTATTTCATAAGATTTGGGCCCGGTTGACCGGCTGATGGTCCCAGGCACCCATTTGGGTAGGCCTGGGTAATTCCTTGCATATACCCCTTCCCCCTCTAAGAAGGTTCTTACCCTTTGGGAGGAGAGTGTGGGAAGAGGGGGGGGGGTCATCCGGATGGACCCTGCTCAGGGGAATCTTTATTTTGCGCCCCATTAAGAGTTCAGCGGGGCTACGGTTGGAAGTCAGGGAGGGGGTGGAATGCTGGGCGAGGAGAAAAGTGTTTATTTTTTGTTGCAATTGCCGGAATGCATGCAGTTGATGGCTTCCTTTGTTGTTCGTATGGCCCATTCTTCCCGTCTGTTTGCCATGGGTCTGTATGGGGCAGAGGTGGTGTGGCGGATCCCCAGGCTGTTGAGAAAATTTTCAAAGCCGGCTGTTACGAATTGGGGGCCATTGTCAGACACTAGGACATCTGGAATGCCATGTGTTGCAAAGGTGGCCTGCAAGGCGGCTATGGTGGCTTTGGTGGAGGTTGAACACATTGGTTGGACTTCAGTCCAGTTGGAATGGGCATCCACGGTGATGAGAAGCATTTGGCCCTGAATTGGTCCCGCAAAATCTACATGGATTCGGGACCAGGAGTTCTGAGTGGTGTCCCATTTTGATGCTGGTGCTGCCGGAGGGGCAGTATGTGACGCCTGGCATGGGGGGGCAAAGCTTGACTTTTTCTTCGATGTCATTGTCGAGTCCAGGCCACCACACGTAACTCCGGGCCAATGATTTCATTCGTACCATGCCTAGGTGGCCCTCATGGATTGCTGTGAGGATTTGTTTCCGCAATTGGGGGGGTATGATGACCCTGTGTCCCACAGGAGGCAACCCCACTGGGTGGAGAGTTCGGATTGTCTATTTTCAAAGGGTTTGAACTGGTCTCCCCTTCGCGTTGGGGGCCACCCCTTGAGCACCCATTGCAGGACGGCTGCAAGGGTGGGATCGCTTGTCATGTGTTTTGCGATTATGTCCGCTGTGACAGGGTTGTCTGGAATATATTCAATTAGTAGCAAAGGGAGGGTTGGGGCCGGGTCATGCGGGCTGGATGGTAGCGGGCAGCGGCTGAGGGCATCAGCGTGTGGTATTTGTGCCCCAGGGTGGTGCTCCAGTATGAATATGCTGCCAGGAATTCTATCCAGCGAGTCATGCGGGGGGGGGGAGTACTTGTGGGGTTTGTTTGTTCCCCGCAATGAGGCCCAGGAGGGGTTTGTGGTCGGTTACAAGTGTGAATTTCCGGCCATAAAGGTAGTCATGGAAACATTTGATCCCTGCCACAGCGGCCAGCACCTCCTTGTCTAGTTGGCTATAGTTCCTTTCAGATGCAGAAAGGGTTCGGGAATAGAATGCTATGGATGCTGTATGGCCATCAGGAAACACATGGCTGAGAACTTCCCCCACACCATAAGGTGACGTGTCGCAGGTTAGCTCAACTGGTGTAGATTCACTATATTGAACCAGCAGGCTGTTAGATGTGACCAATGCTTTAACAGCTTGGAATGCCCTTTGTTCTACTTCCCCCCAGCGCCACGGCGTCGTTTTATTTAGCAGTTTATGGAGAGGTTCGGTGATTGTGGCTTTTTGCCTCAAAAACATGCTGTAAAAGTTAAGGAGTCCCAAGAATGCTTGCAGCCTGTTTTGTTGGAGGGGGGGGGGGCGTCATGAATGGCTGCAGTTTTACTTCTAGTGGGGTGTATACCCGCCGCATCTATTCTGAATCCCAAGAACTTGACTTCGGGGATACCTATTAAACATTTGTTTTTATTAAGCTTAAGTCCTGCATCCTGGAACCTCTGGAGGGTTGTTCTGAGCCTGGTGATGAGTTCTCAGTGGTTTGCAGCGGCCACCAGGACGTCATCAAAATATGGGGTTACTCCAGGGATTAGGGACTGGAATATTCCCGGGGCTGTGCTGACCCCAAATTGTAAACGCGTGCACTTAAATGCCCCCCTATGGGTAACTATGGTTTGGGCTTCTGCTGTCAGTTCATCCATTGGCAATTGTTGGTATGCTTGTGCCAGATCTAGTTTAGCGAAAACTTTTCCTTGTTCCAGGGAATGGAGGAGGTGCTGTATGACTGGGACTGAATACGCATTCCATTGTAATGCTTTATTAATGGAACACTTATAATCAGCACATACGTGGAGAGACCCATCAGGCTTAATTGGGGTGACAATGGGGATCTCCCACCTGGCTTAGTCAATTGGCACCAAAATGCCCTGAGCGATTAATTTGTCCAATTGTTCATCCACCTTAGGTTTGAGGGCTAGGGGTACTCTCCAGGGCTTAAGCCGGATTGGAGGAATGGAAGGGTCGAGGCTGAATGATATAGGGGTCCCCTTATATTTCCCCAGCTCACCGTTAAAGACGTCTGCAAATTCTGCAACGATGTCGTCTTTGGTGTTGTTTCCGGTGGTAGTGTGGTTAATGGTTTCCTCTTCTTCGAGGGTTTGTTTCAGCTGTCGAATCCAATCTCTGCCCAATAGATGTGGGAATTCCCTTTCTGTTATTACTATTGGCAGGTAGCCCTGAAATTGCTTGTGTTGCACGAGGACGTTGATTTGTCCCAAGAAGGGAATTGATTTGCCTTGGCAATCTCTCAGGGCTGTTTGTGAGGGGCCTAAGTTCCCCTTCCGAGCGGTTGGCATCAGAGACCTCAGCGTTTTCCATGATATGATGGTTACCGAGGAGCCTGAATCTATTTGGAATTTGCAGTTTGGCCCTTCGACGCTCACCATGGTGCTGAATTCTCTGGGATCTGCGCTGTCTCCCGAGGTTTGCTGAACTTCAGCATAAATGGTCCAGCATCCCTCATGTGATCTTCTGGTTGTGTTGTTGGCCCATCTTTCATTGTTTGCAGGCCCCCTTTTGGGGTGGGTACCTCGCGAGCCACGAGGTGGTGCCCCTGGTTGTGGTTGGTTTGGAGAGGCTGCGCTATGTGCCCCTTTCTGGAACAGTAACTGCAAACTGCATGTAGGAAAGGGCAGTTTGCGCACGGGTGATTCCCATTGCAACCTGCACATGGGTTGTGGCGAGGTCTGGTGGCCATCTTGGGGTCCCTCGTGGCCCTGACCAGGTGAAGGTCACCATCTTGGGGGTCTCTCATGGTCCTACCTGTGTGGAGATCGCCATCTTGAGATAGGTCGTCGTCTTCTCCCTCATCATAGGCTGCTTGGAATACCTGGCCCGCTCGTCTTGTTGGGGGGTACGATGCCTCAGTGCTCATGGCTTCTTCGATTGCTGTAGCTAGTGAGCAGTTTGGTCTGCCTACGAGCTGTCGTTTGAGTTTTTCATCATGAAGCCCCCGCACTAAGTGGTCCCTTAGGGTGTTGTCCAATTCCGGGCCAAACTCACAGTCTTCAGCTAGGATTCTTAGGGCTGCTAGGTAGTTGGCGATGGACTCCCCATCCTTCTGCTTCCTGTCGAATAGTTTAAGCCTTCTGGATAGCACAGACGGTTTTGGCGCAAAATGTCTTTGCAAACCATCTTTCAACTCAGTCCAGTCTACTTCATACATCGTCTTGGGGGTAGCAATGGATCTCGCTACCTGGTGGACGTGCCGTCTGCAGCAGTTTAGGAACAAACCTTGCTTTTCTTTGTGAGGTTGGTCAGGCGATTCCCAATGATGAAGAAGTCGAATCGCTCTATGAAGAGGTCCCATGGTTCTGTTAGGGGGTCAAATGGTTCGCAATGCCCCGCGTTCGAGTTTTGCGTTGATTGTGCTGTTGGGGCCGGTGGTGCAGCTGCAGCAGTGGCTGGAGGGGTTGTGGTCATCGTGGGTCCTCAGTTTTTGGCTGTTGTGGGTGCTGATCGTCCTTTCAGTATCCCACCCTCGTCGCCAGTGTTTTAGCTGAAAAAACCCGGTCAAAATCCGTCAAGAAATACTCAAGGTGCAAGGTCAGTTTGGATGACCGTGAAGGGTCCCATTTATTCCTAGCCGCGAGCAAAGCTCACGATGAGCTTTTGCTCAGGTCGTAAGTGGAGGAGAAAAGCAAGCCGCGGCTTTTATATTTTGCAGCGGTGTCATTTTCCACGCTTCCCATTGGTTGGGCGGCCCAGCCAATGGGAAACATTCTTTTGGCAGCCAATCAGCTGCTGATTCAAAAGTCGCACAGACGGACCGGAGTGGAAACTCTGGCCGTGCCTGCGCAGTACATTACATGTACAATAAAAGTAGCAATAATATAATTTATCTGCCACCTTAAAACTATGGTTCTGAATTATTTTTTAAAAACTATTACCACAGTGATTATGGGATTCAATAAATGTTGGCATGGGTGGTGCTCCAAATTCTACCCCTTGCAGTCCTATCCACTGGCTAATTGCTCCAACTGAATTCCCACCCTTCTTTATTTTTTAATCTACAAATCTCAATCTGAGCTAGATATTTTGGTTAGAAAGAGAGGATGAGAAAAGTACTACTGAGGCAGATAAGCAGGCATTAATGGGAATACCAGATAAATATGGAGAGGATGGCCACAGCTTTGATCTCAATTTCTGTCTTCTGCTCCTTGCCCAAAATCTTATCAGCTCCCTAATGACAGGCTTACCCCTTTTATTAAAAAAAATAATTCAAGTAATTTCAGGGGGATTTTTTTCATGCCAGCCAAGGAGTAACAACCTTATGTAACGAGAAACAATTGGTGGGCGCAAAAGGTTCTGCACAGATGATGATCTGTCTGAATTTCCATAGAAAATCTAGAGAAAATGAAGTAGGAGAGCAAGGGGAAAAGAGAACTTAAGACTTAACATTCTTCTAATTTTGCATCCAAAATTTTGGAAACAATTTTACTGCCTTAAATGACTGTGTAAACTTACCCAGTAGGTTGCTGATAGTTTGTGGATAGAAGCAACTAGCATAAAACCAATTACTAAATTCTGCTCAGGGAGAAGAATTTAACTCTCCATGACTAAAATGTGTTTATATACTGTATTAGTACTGTACTCGGCATCTTCCCTCATTCTTTATACGGCTTATTAAAGATTTAAAATATCCTAATATAAAGGTCATAAGTCACTGACATTGTGCTTAAAATATTTCATGAATGGTTATAAGGGAAATGCTTCCTTTGTGGTGCTGCTGTTATTATTGGCAGCTATGATATTACTGTCACACAAGGAGCTACATAATAAGCATCCTTCATTAGCTACAGGTAGCCCTCCACTTACAACTATTTGTTTAGCAATGTTTGGACCTGTAATACACTGAACAGTGTTTATGATCAGTCTTTGGAATGCCCTTCCTGACTGTCACCTCTTGCATACTCTTGCTTTATAACTGTATCACTTAGTAACATAAATTCTGGTCTCAATTGCCAGTGTAAATTGAGGACTATCTATATTCTAGAAAGTTGGCTTAGTAAAACCCTACTGAACCATAAACCATCTACTGCAAGAAATTACTTCTGTTCCATTAAGATACTTAAGGAAAGCTGGTAAGATTTGCATTCAGTCACAATGAATGGTCAGGATGGTCCTCATTGTAACTTTCTATGCTCTCAATATGGACATGGAACTCAACTGAGCAACAAAGGCACATACACCTCTAGGTTCAAAATGAGGATAAATTCGGTGAATTGGTCTATACAAAAAATCCTAACATAATTATGGTGTTTACAATTGAGACATGATTGTTGATTTAAAGTATAGCTACTTGAAAAGGTAATAAAAACTATAGAGAGAATTAGAATTACTTTTATTTAAATCTAGATTGCTTCCATGATGAATTATAAAAAAGCAAATTCACTGTAAATTAATGACTAATCCAACATAAAAAAGAACATCAGCTCAGTAAAATTAGCTTTGTCTTTATTAACCAGTAATTTTAAACTGAATGATCTTACATTTAAAAGTTCAATAATTATGACTAATAATTATTAATAATCATTTAAATAACCTCTGTACATCTATGTAACATTTATTTCACCATTCCTATAGGATAATTATTCTATATGCTTACAATGTCACTCATTGAATTTGCTATATAAACACAAATCTAGATGCATAATTTTAGATTTGTAAATTATCTAAAATATCTTAAAAAACCTAAAGAAAATTAAAAGAAAATGATAGTATTATTGACATTGGCTATATGACATGATTAATATGATACTGATACATAATATCTAATTCATTAGCAGCCAGAATATTCATTTACTACTGGAAGAATACCATACTTCTACCAATATTTTATGAAATCTAAGACATTCAATCACACTTAAGTTAACAGAAATCTGAAAGAAAGTGTAACAGAAAGTAAAGATTAAAATACCAATAATAAATTATAAGTAATGTTTTCCTATAATCTGATTGAACTTAAATGAATATACAATATAGAACTAAAGAAAGCCTAGGTCCATATTCTATAGCATTCCTTTCACTGTTGGATGAAATACAGAAGGGAATTCTGTGTGTGTGTGTGTGTGTGTGTGCATGTTTATAGGCTTGTCTCTTAAAATTAAAATTGGTTTCAACATATTGTTTTGATAAGAAAAATGTTCAGAGAAGGAAAATGCAACCTTTAGGGAAAGGTTAACACAAGTGAAGGTCTTCACTTGGTTGGTTTATCCAATCATAGAAATAAGACTCCAAACACTATGGTTTTTTACTGTAGGAAATTCTGGGAAGCATTCCTCCTTGGGCAATAAGTAGCTATATAAGGTGAAAATATTGGAATTGTAAAATGTACACATTTAAAGATTTCCAGGTTAGGAAAACTACACAGGCAATCCTCATATAGTAAATATCTCATTTACCAACCATTCAGAGTTGGAAAAATGATTAAAAACTAACTTTCATATTTACAACCTTTGCAGGTCTGTAAAGCAAAGGAAAGCTGAAGCAAAACCATAAAAGCAGTTTTAGTTTCACTTAATTACTGTTTTGAATAATGATTGAGTTGCCAGTCCCAGTTGTGATCACTAAATGAGGACTACTGACAGTATAGCATGACAATAAAATGTTACCACAGTTCCTCACGTAAGAATGGAGTGATGATCTACATCGGTCAATCTCATTTTTATTCCTCTATTTTTGGGAAATTGTAACATAATGGGGAGCATCTTCAGAGAATGCACACTAAAGCTCTGAAGAACATAAGTTGTATAATGTCTACCAAAACCTACAAAAGCATTGCAGACATCTTTGCCTAACTTGTAAGAAAGCTATATTTTTTTTGTAGAAGCTATTTTTATGTGCAATGAAACTTATGGCTTTCCTTTTACTGAGGTATAAGATCCTGGATTTAAAAATGTAATACGGGTTCCAATTTATTCCATTTTGATTTATTAATATACAGAATTCTATTAACTTCCTGAAGCTGCAGAGAATATAAGTTACAGGAGGTATTGGATAGGGTGTATAATTTTAATAGACACTGAACTCATAGTCAGTGAATTTATTTGTTGTATTAATTATAGTGTTATATCTTTCTTTAAAAAAAACCTGTTTCTTCCCAGATGAATCTGATGTTTAAACACATTTATTCATGCACTCCAGCAGCTCCATTCTGATAGCAATGCGCACATGCCAGCCAAGGGGTATCAACCTTATGTAACGAGAAACAATTGGTGGGCGCAAAAGGTTCTGCACAGATGATGATCTGTCTGAATTTCCATAGAAAATCTAGAGAAAATGAAGTAGGAGAGCAAGGGGAAAAGAGAACTTAAAACTTAACATTCTTCTAATTTTGCATCCAAAATTTTGGAAACAATTTTATTGCCTTAAATGACTATGTAAACTTACCCAGTAGGTTGCTGATAGTTTGTGGATAGAAGCAACTAGCATAGAACCAATTACTAAATTCTGCTCAGGGAGAAGAATTTAACTCTCCATGACTAAAATGTATTTATATACTGTATTAGTACTGTACTCGGCATCTTCCCTCATTCTTTATACGGCTTATTAAAGATTTACAAAATCCTAATATAATGGTCATAAGTCACTGACATTGTGCTTAAAATATTTCATGAATGAAGGCAAATATATGTATCTAAGGATAATGTTGCAGGATCCAATCTGGTCCCTTGGACCAGAGGTTTTCTATTCTGAGGTTTCAGACTTGTGCTGGAGCCCATCTTCAGGGAACTTCTCTCTCTAGCAGAGTATGTTCTTTGGGCTATTCTGTGTGTGGTATTTATATGATGTACAGTATGTGGCTTTTTAGATGCTGATCGGGGTGCTGATGGCTGGCTATTAAGTCATTTATTTATTTATT
>JAEANM010019026.1:0-12476 GCA_017656035.1 Myanophis thanlyinensis | reverse complement strand
CAATTGAAATATATACGACACACAGTTGTCGCTAAACAAATTTCTGCCTGGATAGTCTCTGGAGATGAGCTGAAAGGGAAATTGGATTGTTCCCTCCCATAATAGGGTAACCAAGTACCTCCACAGAAAAAGAAACACATATATATATATAAATGAGCTTGAGATATTTTATGGTTTTTATGGGTATTTTATAGATTTATTTTATTAAACTTTGTGAAGACACCCACTCTGGAAGAGACTAGGAAACCATAATTAATTTAGTACAATAAAATAGATAAAATATAAAACGGATCCTTTTCATTAAAGGGGCGGGTTACAATGTTAGGATATTTCTTAACCAGGCCAGCACTTGGCAGTTCCTTTCCAGAAGGAACACGTGAAATAGACTGCCTCTGAAATTGGCGGTTCAACCACTTTCGGCCTGGCAAATAGCCCCGTCCTTGCCCCAAGAGAACTTTGTACCTTCCAGGGATTCCCCACGGGCTTTTGCCGCCCAAACATTGTATTTTTACAGGGAGTGCATTTATCGCAAATTTCCTAGACTTTTTTCAACTAACTGCCCCAAAACTACCACGCTTTCATTTCGCCGCTTTCGTGTTTTCTAGTATAAATTTTACGACCGCCTCTCTTCACAAGCCTTAACCCAAAATGCAGGACGGGGGCGGGGAGGGGAAACCCAAAAACCCACCGGGTAAAGATTGTTCCCAACTTCTCCAACCGGCTCCCCGCCATTGCGTCTTAAGCTAGGCCTAAGTTAGGCCTCCCTTGGCAACTCAAAGCGGCCCCTTAGCAACCTCTGCTCACGGAAACGGAAACCGAGAAATCTCGCGAGACTAGAACCGCCGAGACCCGCGTGACAGTTAGGCAGCCGATACAGGAGCAATAGAGGTTACAAAGACAGGCAGAAGCAATCGATGACGGAGCGCCACCGGAGGAAGGATAGCATTGGCTTTCTTGCAGAAGGGGAAATAAATCAAAACTGAAAATTCATTTAGATTCTCTTGATCCGGATCTGATCTGCGATTAAAGTTCTTACCTGTGGAATATAGGGCTTACGATGCACATTCCTATGAATTATTATTTGGAATAGAGCACCGGAGGCTGGATTCGTGCAATTTGCAAAGCCAGAACCTGGTTTGCTTGAATGTGCAGTGTGTATTTTCATATGAAATTAAATGTATATTAAATTAAATAGTAAGAGATTCTTTGGCTCATTTTTCCACTGTAAAGGCAATGTTTTCCAACCCAACCATGTGTGGACTTTTAATTCCCAGAATTCCTCAGTGGCTGAGGAGTTGAAGTCCGCACATCTTAAAGTTGCTAAGTGGAAAAACACTGCACTAGTCATGGCTAATTTAACTATTGTTTATAAAGTAAATAATAGTTGAATTCACATCTTAACATCTTCCTGAACATAAATGTGGCATGTTTGGTTTGGTGAGAATCCAGTCACTTTGATTTTTAAACCATGATTTATGGCTTAGTGTCAGAAATCATATTTTTTAGATTTATAGCTCATCTTTCAGGAATTAATCATAGCATTTCCTTTTATTTGTTGTTGAAGTCTCCACAATCTCCAGGTTTCTAGACCAGACTCTTCATCACTATACCATAATGGTTCTTTCTTTCTTTCTTTCTTTCTTTCTTCTACCCAACTCGTCTAGAGGCAACTCAACTGGAGGTGGTTCATACCTTTTCTGCTTTTCTTTACAGAAATGGATGAATAACCTATTGGGGAGGGGGTAGTGAATCCTCCAGTGTGTAGGTTGGGCTTGATGACCTCTGAGGTCCTTGCCAACTTTACCACTCTGATACATTGCCCTACTTTGTACATGATGGTTTACTGGATTGACTTGGTTCACATAATGCACTCTATGGATAAGGATGCTCTTCAGGTGAGCTCAAATCCTACTGAGACATTGATGCTTTCATGCTTTTTTAAAAAGAAAAGACAAAAGTGGTTGTCCAATATTTTTCCCCAAGATGGTTTTTGATCTACCATACCACAAGCCTGGGATTCTTGACTTACGGTGGTGGACTGCTTTAAGAAATCCATGTTATCAATTTAACCACTGCAGTGCAAGTAGTCCTTGATTTACAACCACTCATTTAGTAACTGCTTGAACTTAACAACAGCACTGAAAAAAGTGATTTATAACCAGTCTTCACACTTTCAAACATTGCAGCAACTGCACGTCACATAATTATAAAAAAAAAATCCAGGTGCTTGGCAACTGGCTTGCTTTTATGATGGTTGCAACATCCCAGGGTCATGTGTTTGCCATTTGTGACCTTCCCATCCAGCTTCCAACAAGCAAAGGGAATGGGGGAAGCCAGAATTGCTTAACAATCATATGATTCAATTAATAATTAATGATTCCCTTATCAACCGTGGCAAAAATGTTTGTGAAATGGGGCATGTCTCACTTAACAACTGCCTTGATTAGCAACAGAAATTCTAGTCCCCATTCTGGTTGTAAATTGAGGACTACTTGCTGACTGCCTCTGAAGCTGCAGATGGTCTCCAAGGTGTTTTGTAGTTCAAGGCATTAACCATTAAAAGGAGTTTTAAATATTTGACAGTGTCAAGTGGAATTTGTACACATGCTCCCCCGTCACTTGCACAGCCCGGTTCTGAATGGGCCGCAGCCATAGCCACAGCCCGGGAGGTTGGGGACCCTTGTCTTAAGTGACCAAGGTTGAAAACCATCTATATAATCATTTGCCAGTGCTCACCTAGTAAAGTGGGTAGAGAATGTATTCTCACAATGGCATATTTTCAGTTGATTGGAGCTATTGTATGGTGCTAGAACTAGCTGGATCAGTGGCTGCCTGGGTGAAGCATGTTCTGGGCACAACCCAGCCCCTTCGCTGGTTCATTCATTTCCTGGGAACATTTTGTGAACTTCTCTCAGAGGCATTGTTTGACCATCAGGTTTGGAAATGGAATTCTGGGCTAGATTGTCCTTTCTTCTGATACAACAAGACTCTTTCTTGGGATATAAAACCTTATCTTTGCAGATCAGAACAAAAATGTCTGTTTGGGTTATCAGATCTATTCCAGTGGGCCCCACCTAGTGATGGAGCTGGTTCACACATCATATGGTTTGTTTAACCCTGTACTGAGTAAACTACAACTGACTCGGTTCATTCAATCATATTTAACCATAAAAAAATTACAATTGAATAGTACTGAACTGCTTCAAATGAGAGACCGAACTACTTCAGATCCCCCAAGGCTGGAAAATATTTTATTAAATTTCCTAGATGTTTTTATCCCAATTGATCATGACAAGAAGACCATTAAGAGACAATGTCTAGTTGCACTTTTCTTCCTCCTCCTCCTCCAATTCCAAGCCCTTTTTCCTCATGTGTTTCAATCATCATCCTGAATGCAAAGATTAAGAGATAAATGAATACTTTGAAACATTTCTTCCTAGACTTCTCTCCAAGGAGCTGGGCTAAGTTGCCTTTATGAAACAAGAAAGTCCTGCCTTCTCTCTGTTTCTATCGAGCCTCTCTTCCAACCCTTCTTCAACTTTTGCACAATCTCTTGTTGGAAGAAACATCCATCTGGTTCAGTTCCAAGCCGGGAGGAAGGCACTGGAAATAAAATGGAGGGTGGAGGCTGATTGGAAAGAGGGTCCATTTATAGGTGACAGACAACCACCAGGGTTTATGGGTTCTCAAATGGAGTTGAGAGTGGGAGGTTTTTATACCTTCTATTGGGCTTGGTATTTGAGCTTCCTGTTCCTGTGCAAGAACATGTCATATAGGGGTTATGTAGGGGTCATAGCTGGCTCTATCGGCAAAAGAGGAAATGCAAATGCAAATCCTAGGTCAGTGGTGGCGAACCTGTGGCACGTGTGCCACTCAGAGCCCTCTCTGTAGGCATGCTCACCGTCACCCCAGCTCAGCTCCACCGCATTTCTCCATGGCATTTCTTGCCATTATTTGCAGAAAAATAGAAGTTTGTGAGACTAAAAGAAAAAAGTGAAGTCAATCAATTCCAATTTCTCGCGAAAGAAAAAGATCTCGCCTCCTGGATATCAGTTGCTTTTCCTGCAGAGATGTGTGTGTTGTGATGCCCCATCTCCCCGCCGGCCAGCTGGTCTTTGGCTCTCTGGCGCATGTGCGCGAGCGAGACTTGCAGTTTGGGCACTCGGTCTCTAAAAGGTTCGCCATCACTGCACCTAAGGGCTTGTCTGAGCTCCCAGTTTAAAGTTTGGACTGCTCTGGGATGGTGCAATGAAGGGGCTTGTGTTCTGAAACACTGTTGGGCAATTCCTATTGTGGCTTAATAGCTTTCCTCCTGTTTTGGATTTGAGTGATGGGCAGCTTCTAATCCTACCATTCTGCCTTTGTTTCAAAATACCGTCTTGAATCTGCATTTCTAAAAGCTGCCTCCTCCATTTCTGCTTGTGGGGGGGGGGGTTTGCAGGAAGGCTGGGATTGCTTCCTGCCTCTAAAAAAAACACATTTTTCCATTTCTCGTTTAGGGAAAGATAAAATTCTGCCTTTTTGAATATTCCTCAAAATATCTCATTCTTCTAAGGGTGGGGGGGCTTTCCACACTCTTGTAGGTACTTTACCCTGGGACAGGATGAGGGCACAGGGTGCCAGCCAGCTAATCTCAAGCGTTGATTATTATAGATTAGTCTTGGTGTGATGTTTGGAGTTTTTTTGTCCTTCCAAAATATGCCACCAGATGGCAGCTGGCATAATATATCTTGCTACAGTCTTTGTCTCTTCCCCACCCAAGTCAGCATTAACAGGCAGCACCAAGGTTACTACAACAAACAAACACATTTGCTGCCTTTCCGAAGGGACTTTTGGAAGAGTCCTTTTGGATTTAATGTTTCCTGTGGTTCGAATGAATCTAAAGCAGGGATGGACAGTAGCATGTCCTGCCTGTTTAATTTTCCAGTTCACAGGACTACAAATATTTGCTATCAGAATAACAAGAGTTGGAAGGGATTTGGGAGGTGTTCAATCCCTGCTTGAACAAGGGCGCCCAATATATTAATCTGGACAAATGGCTGACCAGTTTCTTCTTAAAAACCTCCAGTGATGGAGCACCCACAACTTCTGAAGGCAAACTGTTCTACTGATTAATTGTACTATCAGGAAATTTATCCTGACCACTCACATCCTGGACATAAATTGTTTCAAATCCTACCCTCAAAATGGCACTACAGAGCACTGCACACCAGAACAACTAGACACAAGAACAGTTTTTTCCCCGAACACCATCACTCTGCTAAACAAATAATTCCCTCAACACTGTCAAACTATTTACTAAGTCTGCATTACTATTATTCTCCTCATCGTTCCTATCACCTATCTCCTCCCACTATTGAACCCCTATTCAATTAATTAGTTTTCCATTTTTAAAGGACACTTTATCTTCTAATCAGGTTGCATATGGTTTCGTTGTAAGGTGTTGTTGGTTTTATTGTTTTAAATTGATGGTTGCAGTGATTGAATTGGTGTTGTACGCTGCTGCCACAGATTTGGTGATAAATACAGTCTTTGCTTAACGACTACTTGTTTAGCAACCAAACATGTGGCAGCCCTAAATGAGTGGTACTTACAACTGTCTTTGGAATTCCAGTTGTCGCAGCATCCCTGCAGACACATGATCATGATCCAGAAACCTAGTGCCTGGCTCACAGTTACAACATGACAGCACACCATGGCATGTGGTCACCATTTGCAATCTTTTTCAGCTTCCAACAAGCAGTCTCAATGGGGAAGCTTGCAGGAAATTGTGAATGGCAACCACATGATGTTCTCACTTAATAAAGATGTGGGATTCCCTTAGCAACCACATCTGAAAGTCCGGAAGTGCCATTACTAAGCACGTGACATTGCTCTTTATCACCACATCGCTTAGCAACAATTCTGGTCCCAAATTGCCATTGTTAACGGAGGATTACCTGTAAACATAGACCCAACAGAACCCAACTGGTTTAGTGAAAGGTATAAAGCCCCATTAAACATTAAGAAAGTTCCTTTAGAACAGGGGTGTTCAACCTTAGCAACTTTAAGACTTAGGGACTTCAACTCCCAGAATTCCTCAGTCAATTCTGGGAGCTGAACTCCACAGGTTGTAAAATTGCCAAGGTTGGACACTCCTGCTTTAGAATAATCATACTTAGGATAAACACCAGAAGTAGCACATTGGCTGAAGGGGAGACGGAAAGTAGCATATTTATCAAACTCATAATTTCTTTATGAAACTAAATAGTATGCTTTTGAGTTTCCAAAAATCCTTCATCAGTAAGATCGGCTAGGACTAAGAGGGAATCTATGTAATTACGATTCCTAAGCCAAATTGTGTCTTATTTGATTTTGATGTAACTTGTTATACAAACCCAGCCAAACCTGATTTATTAAAAGAAAATAGCATTTAAGCAAACCATGGTATTGCATGATATGTGAATCAGGTCATTTTGTGAAGAATCAATGCATTTGTAGAAAGTAGGTTAAATTAAATATATCACAGAAGATAATGAAATCTGCCATGCTTTAGAGCAGCCTTTGCCACACTGGGGCTGCCAAAAATATGAGGTTCTATATTAACCTTCATAATTCCCATTAGGCACTTCCACTAGCTGGAATGTTGGGAATTATAGAGACTAAACAGAATAAGAGTTGGAAGGGACCTTGAAGGTCTTCTAGTCCAACCCGCTGCTCAAGCAGGAAACCCGGCCTATACTATTTCAGACATATAGTGCCCAATCTCTTCTTAAAAACTTCCAGTGTTGGAGAATACACAACTTCTGGAGGCAGGTTGTTCCACTGTTTAATTGTTCTACTGTCAGGAAATTTCTTAGTTCTAGATTGCTTCTCTCCTTAATTAGTTTCCATCCGTTGTTTCTTGTCTTACCTTCTGGTGCTTTGTAAAAATAAACTGACCCCCTCTTTGTTCCAAATATATGTTCCAAATATTGGAACACTGTCCCAAAGATGCTTTTTTTTCAAGAGGCAACTGGACGTTCTGGTTTTTCTTTGAAGACATTTGACTCCTCAACCAAGAAGCTTCTTCAGAGCTGAAGAATCTTCTTGGATGAGAAGCAAAATGTCTTAAAAAAAAGGGCCCCAGAAATCCAGTTGCCTATTGAAAAACCACCTTTGGGACAATCATGACCTGGATGATTCAGACTCTCCATAGACATATTGGAAGACTGTTTTCATGTCACCTCTAGTCCTTCTTTTGAATAAATAAACATACCCAATTCCAGCAACCATTCTTGATATGTTTTAGCTTCCAGTCCCCTAATCTTTCTTTGTTGCTCTTCTCCGCACTTTCTAGTCTCTCAACATCTTTTTTTATATTGTGGTGACCAAAACTGGATGCAATGTGGTTTTACCAAGGCATTATAAAGTGGTTCTAACACTTCAGGTTAAATAAATAAAGCACCTCAACTGGGAAAGTTTGCAAAGTTATTTCTGGCACCAGGATTTCAATTGCTACTTACAGATTGATTGGTTTTTTTTTTTTTTTAAATTAAGGTGTGCTTAATTTGTAACAAAGTTTCTCAACCTTAAAGCAGCTTGAAGTTGTCACGGTTGAGAAACCCTGATTTCTAAGAACTAGTTATCCCGGGGTGGGCAATTATGGTCCCTTCATGATTCCTGGACTTCAACTCCCAGAATTCCTGAGCCAGAATTCTGGGAGTTGAAGTCCAGGAGTCATGAAGGAGCCATAATTGCCCACCCCTGAGCTATCCTAAATTCAGAAAGGAGTTGTTGTTGTTTGTAAATTTACCTTTGATCAATAAGCTTTATTGGCATTCAATTCACTGCCAGGTGGCCCACAAATGACAGCAAAGCGGAAAGTTTAAGAGAGTACAACATGAGTTTATTATACGAATTAATATTAAACATCTTTTTAAGAAAAAAAGGATGTATGGAAATAAATTCTAAAAGACCAACGTTCACAAACATCACTTGTGTTTTATTCCCCCCTTCGGTTGTTTTCTTTTTTTCTGAAGAGAGAAAGCAATGCGTTACTGTCATGGATTGTACATTGTTTGATAGAGGGCGGGCGGGGGAGGGGGGCTAAACTTTTGGGAGCTGATCTTTATAGCCCTGAAAACAACATTTATGGAGGGGGTGGTGGAATATGAGCAACTGAACAAAAAGCATTTACTGTACCAACCTAACAAAATTATTCCATGGATATCATTAACGGGAATTTCCAAAGGCTCGGAGCCAAACTATTCTTTTCCAGACCATTTCCAAAACTGAACAAGAACTCCTGACGTGAAACTTACTGAGAATCTGTACACGGAGACAATTATTCTTTAAAAAAAAAAAAAAAAGGTGTCCAAACTTTGCTTTTACGCAACGCAACAGCAGTTCAAGCAGTTTTGGTAAAGCTTAAAAGAGCATCCATGTTGCTAACGCTGGGGAAGGCTGGCATAACAAAATGGCGGCTGCCTTCTGTGAAATGCTTGCATAACAGAATCTAATTCTGGCCATTTGGTTCTTCCCAAGCATCCAGGAAAAGCCCCAGGGTCACAATAAAAGTGAAGTTAGCTAGTATTTTCAGTTAAAGAACCGTGGAGAGGGGTGGTGTGTGAACACAAGAGCTTTTGAGTTTTATGGATGTTTTTCTTTCCAGCTCTGGCCAAACAACTAGCTTACTCTGAGGGCAAATGAACATTATCCTAGGAACCTGGATTGGCATGGTGTCAATACTAGGGTGCTCAGTTGCCTTTCCTGTTCACAGATTATTTTGCAAGCAAGGTTGTTTTTTCCAACCTTCCTTACAGCCTGGAAGCTAGGATGGAACCCCAGAGTAAAATTTCCCCTTTTTCTCCAAGATGCACTGGTATTTTTCAATAATAATAATAAGAATAATAATAAAACCTGGCTTGGAAAGCATAAAAAGAATCATTCAGGATTTCCCAGCACCAGCCTGGCTTAAGCCTCAGAGAACTCTCCAAGTCTTTTAGAGCAGCATGGATATATATAGGCTTGGCCTGATTTTTATAAGCCTCTTGGGGGGGGGGGGGGGGAAATCCCAATAATATGTCAAACAGAGCACCGTATGCATTATCCAATTCTCTTCCCAACTGTGAGGCAAGGATTGGCTTCCAATTAAACCTTGTTGTGTATGGATAGCAAAGTTAAATCTTGCATTTATGAAACTCCAGTGAAGCTTACAGAAAGCCATCCCAACAGAGCAAGAAATTTGCCAGCTCGTTTCCTTACATCCTGTTTTCTCCGAGTGAAAAACAATCATAAAACGCTTGAGTAAAATTTTATGACGTTTTGCATCCATTGCTGGTTTAACCAAGTGCATTAGTAACAGAGAGGGATGTACAGGTAACTCTTAGCATGCTCAGGAGCCCACTGCCACAGGTCCAGCTATAGCACAGCCCCCCAACTATACATGAACGCATATTTTTAAAATGCCAGGGAACCTGGGTGGAGAATTCCTGAAAAGTACAGGTAGTCCTTGACTTACAACCATTGGTTTAGCAACTGTTCAAAGTTACAACGGCAGCGAAAGAAGTTGACTTACAACCAGTCCTCACACTTACGATTGCACAGCATCCCCATGGTCACATGATCAAAATTCAGAGGCTCGGGCAACTGGCACGTATTCATGACAGTTGCAGCATCCCTCTTTTGTAATCTTCCCAACTGGTTTACGAAAAGGAAACCCGACGGAGGAAGCCAGTTTTGCTTAACAACTAGAATGACTTGCTTAACAACCGTGGCAAAAGACGTTGTAAAACCAGGCTCGACTCACCTAACAATCACCTTGCTTAGCCACGGAAATTCTGGTCCTAATTGTGGTCCTATGTCAAGGATGACCTGAATCTGCATTTCCAAGCTATTTTTCCTTTTATAACAAGGATTTTCCTTGTTGCTGGATTTTACTTCCAGAGCAGATATACCCCAAATTACTGAACAATATAAGATATATATAATTCTTTCGCTCCTGCTTAAACCTCTGCATTAAGACACATGATCCAAACAGACTAACATCTGGAAACAGGCAGCTTTGCTACCACTGCCTGTGTCATTGCTAGGGATGGAAACAGCAAAGTAGCTTTCAATCTCACCCCCAAGTATTACCAATTCTGTTCCTAAAATATGCTAATGGCATGATTCACCCAGGTGGTGCTTGACTGGTTTGGACTCAATAGCGTGCATCAATCCAATTACTTTCTGTTATGCTTCATGGTTTATAAACTATTCATGGTGAATAAACTATTCAGTAGAGCAAGGTTAGGCGAGCTAAAGGTGAGCACCCCACAAATGTTTTTCCAAGAGGCAACTGAACTTTCTGGGTTTTTTTCTTTAAAGATATTTTGCTTCTCCTCCAAAAAGCTTCTTCGGCTCTGACTGGATGGTGGGGAATGGAAGGATTCCAGTCAGAGCCAAAGAAGCTTCTTGGAGAAGCAAAACATCTTCAAAGAAAAAACCAGAAAGTCCAGTTGTCTCTTGAAAAAAAAAAAGCACCTTTGGGACAGCCATGACCTGGATGGCTGAGAATCTCCACAGACTAACGATGAGCATAATATTTCTGAACCTCAGCAACTTTTAAAGATATGCTTAAGTTATGCTGGCTAGGGAATTCTGGGAGTTGAAGTCCACGCATCAAATTGCTGAGTTTGAGAGATACTGTCTTAGCATCAATGCGTGAGCCAAGAAATTGGTGACTGTTTTCAAGGCTTCAAATACAGGTCCTACTATTAGTATTAACTCCACCCTTCAGCTGCAGTCATTTAACAGGCCAATGTGCATCCTTGTGCTTTTATCTATAAAAGTTATAAAAAAGTCTAGAGAGCAATTGTCACTTTAAAAAATGTTCCCTTATTTAAAAAAAAAAAGTTGGACACCTAGTTGCCAGTCTCAATTATGGTCGTTAAAACGAGGACTACTGTAGTCCGTCCTTCTCCAATGAAGCTTAACCCCAAGTTTCTAAACCATCTCAGCAAGGGCGGGACAAGACTAAGGGCATATGTCATGAGAACTATAAAAGACACTGAATTCACAGAAACGGGAAAAGGACAATATATAGAATGTAAGTTTTCACACCATTCTTAATTTTTCAACCTGTTTCTCTTTTCCAGCAACCAAATTATCAGAGAGGAAGCAAGATGGGAGGGAATCCAAGTTGGGCTGAGAGACAACAGGAACAATGACAGCAGAAATGTCCCAGGAAGTCAAAAAAGTCAATCTGGCATCCACTAACATGAGATCAGAATCCCACTTCTTCTACATGTAAAAAAATTGTAGCTTGTCAGCACCCAGAAGCATTTTGTAAATGAAAAATGCTGAATAGACATAAACGGTTAACCTTGCAAGATGTATTAGAATTTTCTTATGGGGACTGTAAAATGAAATCAAGATCTTTATTAAGAGAAGGCTATGCTTTCCAATGGTTTTCTTATATACAATTAACAGAAAGGTTTAAAGTGGATAAATGATTTTACGATTTTGAAGTCTGAATTTGAATTAGAATTATATACCAGTGACGAACATGTTATTGCCAAAATTATAAACTTTTGCTGAAATATGAGCTCGAAGAACAACTGAAAGAATGTATGATAAATTAGGTTAGGAAAATGGCCAATAAGAAAACATGTGGTTGAAAGGATTCAAAATTACATTATGCTCTCTAACCTTAGAATTTTTATAAATCGATGTTTCACTGTTATTTGTCACCAGAGAAACTGTCTAGAATGTATAAAGGTACTTTGAATCTTTGCTGGAAACGTGAACGACACAAAGGGACTTTTTATCACGTTTGATGGAACTGTAAAAAAAGCCAAAACATATTGGATACAAATACTATGCATTAATTCAGAAGATCTTGAAATATATAACTGAAGCCAGATGACTTTCACTTGGGCTAATGGACAAATAACTAGAAAAAACTCCCAGAACTTTGATTTTATTTATGACAACTGCAACAAGATTATTATATGCTCAAAAATGGAAAGGCTCAGTACTATGGAACCTACAACAGAAGAATGATTGGTGAAGATGATAGAAATTGCGGAGATGGTTAAATTAACTTCTTTGATTAAAGAAAAAACAATATCGACATTTATGATCAATTGGAAACATTTATAGATTTTTTGCATGAAACAGGAAAAAAAAGCACTCATGATTTGTGGTAATGATGATTAGAAAAAAAAACTGATAATAAAAAGTGAGGGTCTTTTTTTTTAATCACAGAGTAATTTTGTAACTGTATTTATATTTGCTGCAAAGGAATGCAAAGAAATCAAAACTTTCTTTCTTTTTCTTTGTCCCAATGGTGCTTTTTTCAGGAGGCAACTGGATTTTCTTGATTTTTTTTTTCTTTGAAGATGTTTCACTTCTCATCCAAGAAACTTCTTCAGCTCTAACAGGATAGTGCAGGGGTGGGTAATTACGGCTCCTTCATGACTCGTGGACTTCAACTCCCAGAATTCCTGGGGAATTCTGGGAGTTGAAGTCCA
>JAEANM010019025.1:0-12476 GCA_017656035.1 Myanophis thanlyinensis | reverse complement strand
CACCCGGCTACCTGCGGAACAGTGGTTTCCCTAGGACGAAGGACCTCCTGGATGACCACCGCCACCCCACCACCCCTGCCCTGGGCCCTCAGCTGATGAAAAACCCGAAACCCAGGTGGGCAAAATTCAACCAGAGGGACACCCCCCTCCGGGCCCACCCAAGTCTCAGTAATGCAGGCCAGGTCTGCCTCCCCCCTCTTGAATCAGATCGTGAATGAGGGGGGCCTTGTTAACAATGGACCTGGCATTGCATTATATCAGCCGAAGACCCCGGAACCGAGGACACTGACCACTCGGGGAACGGGGAGTAATTAGGGGGTCGGAGCACGTTACCGGATATAACCAATGGGAACGCGCTCCCCGAACTTGATATGGCCTCCTATACCCGCCATAGTTGCCTCTCCACCGACTGTGCTAATGCAATGCACTTGCCCCCCGGAGCATCCCTCCCCTTCCTTGACCCGAACCACCAATCTCCCAACCCCCTCCGACGTGCTCAACCCTCAGTCTGGCCTTAGATTTCTCTTCCACACTCACCAACTATTCTTCCTTCAGAATAAAAAGTCTGGATCCTGTGACCTTAGAGAATACATACACACAGAGAGAAAGAATACACAACACACACACACATTTTTAATGTGGTATCCATAGATATCTTCTTTGATTTCTGTGTTACAGAATATAAAGATTGGAAGGAATATTGAAGATCATCTAGACCAAGGGTGTCAAACTGCCGTCCTGTAGGCCAAATGCATCACGCACAGGCCACACTTACCCATGCTCCACAAATGGGGAAAACATCATGAAATGTTACATGACAGCAATGTGATGTGCAACTTTGATACCCATGTCTAAACCAATTCCTTGTCTATCCATCCAGTGTTTGAACATCTTCAGTGAAAGACTCTCCCTCACCACCTAAAGCAGTCTGTCCATTGTTGAAACACTGTTACCATTAAGGCATTTTTCCTGATGTCCTGTCACTATTTATTGACCTGCGCATCTTAATCTACTGATGACCCTATCTTCTGGAAGAAGCAAACCAATGTTGCCCCATGTTCTGCATGATGGCTCTTTCAGCTATTTTGAGACAGTTATTATTCATTACTACAATGTTCTCATCTCCAGGCTAAACACAACCAATGTATCAGCTGGGAAGTTTTTAAGAGTCACACAGTTTTCCCAGAAACTTTTCCACTGGAGGCAACTTCAAAGGCATATGATGTACGCTTTCTGCTTACTATGCCCTGTGGTTTTCTCCTAGGTTGTTTTGTAAAACTACAAAATAGGTAAGTGGGAAGCAGAACTAGCAGCTTACAGGGCAGCTGTAGCTATTATTAGAAAAGAATGAAGCTTCACCTGCAAGTTAGAACAATAGTTCAGTAAAAAAAGTGAAAGTAAGAAGCTGGATTGATGTAATGGTTCAGATATTATAGTAGAAACTGGGAGAATATCCGTTCTAGCTCAATCTCAGAGCTGAAAGCTGGCTAGGGGATTTTAGGGGAGGGGGGGGTTCAGGCCAACCGTCTTCACAGGTTTACTGTAGTAAAGAAAATAGGAGGCAATATTATGATTACAGCATGTTGCCTTAAACCATACAAATTAAAGTGAGATATAAATTTAATGAGCAGTTTTGGCTAGTGGTTAAGGCACCACATTATAAACCAGAAGACCATGAGTTATATATAGGCCTGCCTTTGACATAAAGCTAGTTAGGTGACTTTGGGCCAATCATTCTCACTCAGTCCTAGGAAGGAAGCGATGGGAAATCACTTCTGAAAAATCTTCCCAAAAGAGTGCAAAGCTTGTCCAGACAGGCACCAGATGTCAAAATTGACTTAAAGGCATAAAAATAAGTCTAATAATATGTTTAAAAGAAATAACCTGGGGAGAGGGAAATGGTAGGCAATCAACCAGACACAAAAAATAAACGGTTATGTCAATCCTTATGACCATTTTGTTAGAACATCCAAGACTTCCTTACCCAATTCCAAAGGTTTCCTTCTTGTTGTATTACACATACTACAATCTACCTGGTGTTTGACATAATTATAAGCAACGCAAGAGTTTAATGCATTTCACTAAAACATAAGTTGACCATTTCATATGCTACCTTTGCCCAATACCAGATTAAGAGCAGTTTTTATCAAGAATTAGAAAAGACAAGTGACAGGGTGAAAGATAAACTGGGGGAAATATAAATAAGCCCATCACTAATTATGTTGATCATTGAATAAGTAATAATAATAAGTAGGGAGGGACAAATGTCCATCAATCTACTTACCCAAAGACACATCAAATGACACATCAGTCTCATGCCTAATTTTTACTAATATATCCAACAGAGTTTATTCCCAGGTATGAGAATCTTTGAAGGATTCTAACTCTCCTCCCTGTTTGCATTTGAACACATTTACTGACTGGTCTAATAACATTTCCGTGTTTACACTGGTGCTTCGATATTGCCACATTGTGGATTTCTGCTCAGCGAAACCCTGCCACACCATCCTCTGCCAAGACCATTTCATTAAAAGCACGCCTGATAGATGGAAGAATAGCTTGCAAGGGCACGCGTTTTAGATCGCCTACGGTTCTTAGAAACAGAAATCGTATTCCTTAGTTCGTCAAAGACGTGGGAAACATCCAAGCGCCGAGGATTATTCTCGGTTCCGTAAAAGTCACAGTATCACCACTCAGGCAACTTTTTTTTTTTATTTCCCGCCCGGTCAAAATATGCTACGCAAATTACACGAATATGTCGCAATTCTTCCTGGGACGAAAAGCCCTCTTTCTCCTCCCTTGCAATGCAACATCGCCCGTTCATTTTTACACAACTTGCAACAAGTTAGCAAGACGAAGCAGTCTGATTTTTCAGCCGGACAAAACAGAGCGACTTTTCCTTTCCAAGCAACAAGCAAACGGCTTCTCTATCCCACTAGCTCAACAGAGTAACTCTCTCCTATCCATTCTCCTAGAAACTTTTCCACTCTCCCAATCCTTCTCGCTACAATGAAGCATGCTAAGCATATGGCTTACAAATGTGGTCGGTGCGCGTTCGGTGTCCCGAGGATGGCGCATCTCACGATCCAACTAGATCGGGATTCTTCTTTGGATTGTCCTCCTCCCACTCACACGTTCCCCTTTTCGGCTCGGCTGGGCTGATTTTTCATTTGCAACTGGAGCCGAGTGGGTGGAGTTGTGGAGTCAGATGGTCCCGGGGGAGGGGGAGAGATTAAGGAGGCGCTCAAAGTTGAACTAGCTTTGCTAACGTCACTCACGCGTGGAATGACGGCCGGCGGTGGGCGAATTGCACGTGGAAAGGGTCGGGAAAGCGATCGGTGGAGACAGTTGCCAGGAAAAAAGCCGACCAGCCAGCCGCACGTATAGTCGCTCTGAAGTTTCTGTTTTCCCTCCTCTGTAGTCAGTGTGATTAGCTTCTACGTGAGCATTTGAAAGTACAACCTGTTAGTGCAGTAAAAACGTGGAGTAGCGTTTCAGGAGGAAAAACGTCCTGGGGAAAAAACACCTCAGTCTGTGGTTGGTCTCACTTACTCCTCATATTTCGTTTCCGCGTCGCGAAAGCCGACCGCTGAGGCGATGGATAGAGTCACGTTAAAACCAGGTGGATTACATTTTCGAGCATTTTATTCCTTTTCCATGCTAGTTGAAGGTCTGCTTATATCGAGGTGATCTTAGCCTATTTGGGGAAGAAGATGAAGATAAAACCAAAACCACAATATATTAGTTCCTGTTGAATTCAACTAAATAGAGTGGGAAATGGTTTTTTTGGACCAGAAAATAAAGCTAGACCTTAAAGAACAAACATTTTAAAAATTAAAATTATTGCTACAGTATTTTTGTTTTGTTTTTGGGAAGTTTGTAGCTTTGCTTTGCATTTTTCTTTTTTATTTTTTGGCCACAAGGGCAAATGGGAAAAGAGTGAAAAGAAGGGTCTTCAGTCACTGACCTGGTATTTGTAATATTATTTAATGTGCTCTCTGTGCTTAAGAGCAGAGTGATCTATTCTAGCCTCTGATACCTAGTTTAAAAGAAAATGAGGTTTTCCTATTTCCTTGTATTTGTTTGAATTGAGTTCACTGGACATCTAGGCTATTCCTGTACTGAAGATAAACTATATTGTGGACATTGTCTTGAAAAATGTTACTTAATGAGTATGGTTCCTGTTGAATTCATTTCTCCCACACTTCCATGCCCCCCCCCCCAAATAAAGGTAGCAGGAGGAAATTGCTAGGAATTACATAATTATAAATATTTCTGCAGCTGGAATTGGCAACAGCTGCAGTTGTTTGAGGTTTCTGCCTGGCTGGTACATGCCAAGAGAATTTGCACATTTTGTGTCTCTTTGGTTCAACAATGTCATGTATCAGGACCCAGGAAGTAGGCCTACCCTGTGGTGGTGCCTGCCTTTGGAATGAGATCAGCAGGAAATCCATGTGCCCCTCCCCCCACCATGTTGGAATTGGCATAAAGCCTTGAATACTTGTTTCTTGAGTTGGATGGAAACCCTTCTTGGGTATGCCTTTTTATTGCTTTTATCTCTGTATAGTGACTGAATCCCATCTTGTTTTGAATTGGATTGGATTACTTTATGATAGCTGCCCTTTATGTGAGCTGCCCTGAAGACTAAATTGAAATAAATTAACACTGAATGAAATCTTTATAAGAAAATGATGTTACCTAGTTTTATGAAATAATTGGGTTGGCAAAAAACCTGTTTCTAAATTAGTCCTTTACTCTTAGGACAAGGCTCTGATGTATTTCCTATCCAAGACAGATGTCAAGGTATATGAAAGATAACTTGTACCCCCAGACTGGAATTTCAAAGATCAGATTTATATTTCATCTGCTAAAACATGAAAAGAAAACTTGAAATTGTCAGTTAACTTGCATTTTTTTATTAGAACTTCAGCAGCCACCATGTCATTATGTTAAACCATTGAAGGAAGAATAACTATAGATAGTTTGAACAAGGCACAGAGGTCCCTTTATTCCATTTCTCTCTGTGTGTGTCTCTTTTACTGTAGTTACTACTGCTAGGAAAAACAGGATGTGGCTTGAACTGGATAGCAAGCGGATAGAAGCAAGGACAAGTGATAAGGAAGCAGAATGAATTATATCAGCCTTTGTGGAACATTCAGCCTTTGAAAAACTTTCACTTTTTAGAACTCCCAAAAATTGCAAGCTTGTTGCCTGAGTCTGTGCATATAAAAAGATTTTGTGGCATAGGTAGAAGCTGCTGCTTTTTCCACCCTGTTCTGATACTCAGTAAAGATCTGATTTCAAAGGTGTAGTTAGTCTCCATTGCTTGAATCAAGAGAACAATTCTTTTTCAATACCATAATGTTTTTTTTTAATTTGTTTAAAAGGTGTCTTCAACAGTGATAGGATGCTGGCTTTGACCCTGCATAGCATCCACATAAGGGCTTGACAGTTCCTGGCAGTATCACCGCACACTCCACGCGGAGTGTGGTCTACCCACGCTTTGGTTGAGGAAGTTTGCAGGGCGGCTACCTGGGCATCCCTATTGCCCTTTATCAAACACTACCGTATTGATGAATATGCATCGGCTGATGCGGCATTTGGTAGGAGGGTACTTCAACAGGTCCAGGCATCCTCTTCTTATCAGGACCAGTCCATTACCCTCCCTGAACACAATTAGCTTGGGTATATCCCAATAATCTTTGGATTATCTCTCTACATTTGACAGAGAAGGGGCATTGGAGTCACCTGATACGCCCCTTCTCGTCGTGTAGAGAGATAATCCAGCCCTCTGAATTCTTATTTCAATCCTGGTCCTACAGGGATGATTTCTTGAATGAAGGCTTTCACATGACTCGATTCCTTCACAGAACTGGGGCAGCAATGAAGAGTGGGTTAGCAATCTAATAAACAAACAAACAAATTAAAAAAACATGGTATTGAAAAGGGGCGTTGGACTCACCTGATACGCCCTTTCTTGTCGTGTAGGGAGATAATCCAAAGATTATTGGGTTTGTCTCGTCTTTTCCTAGATCTACTGACTGAGAATTAAAGCTACAAAAGGGGTCAGGATCCTCCCCCTGCCCCAGTTCTTCTCAGTCATTGATCTGAGATCAGACTGACATTTCTCCTTCATTTGATGAAGAATTCATATTTCAACAGTTATAATTTGACATTGTGAGTTTTCTTCCTAACTTCAAAGAAAAATGACCTTAAATGTCCGACCCCTCCCATTCACAGGGAGGCATCAGTGGGGGGGCTGGCCTACAGCTTCAAATTCCCTTCTCCCTTCTTCTTTGCCCCCCCCCCCCAACCCCTCCAATCTCCACTGACACCATAGCATCGATCTACAGGCTTACTGGCCTTCAAAAACGGCGATTTATAATCAGGGATGAATCAAATGACAGACGGTCGGACAGGGATATTGCAGGCCTGTCTATAGGGTCCGGGCTAGGATTCGTATAACTACATGGCATAATGATATTATTTGTTCTCTACCTCCTTGTTGTCCCTCCTCTTTGTTGTCTCTCTCCCCTCAGCCGAGACCATCATGGAGCCATCTTCTCAGACATGCACCCAGGCTTTATTGCCTCAGCCAGAGGAGCCACATAAATGCACCTCAAAAAGGAAGCATCTCTCCTCACAGTCTTCATCAAAAAAGGCTAAGACTAAGTCTCAGCATAGCTCATCCAGGGCTTCATCGAAAGATACATCCCATAAACATAGTGCTAAGAGCACTCATGGAAATAAAACCACGAATCCTGTAGTAGGGCCTCAGCTAGCTACCAGGCCCCCCTCTCCTCCCCCGGCTGGGGGAGCAGACTTTCAACAATCATTGGCACCTCCCCTGTCCCCAGACAGGGAGAATCAGGAGAGGGCAATCGTCCTGCCTCCCTCCATTGGGCAGGGTGACAAACAGGCAGTATCTGTGACAACACCCTTTACAGGTGTTCTATCATTGGAAACTCTGCAGCAAAACTTACTGGCACAGATGAAAGATATGATCGCGGCTGCGATCAACACCTCACAGTTATCTCCCCAAAAACCCCGGCCTGGCCCAACGGACAGTCAGCCGTCAACCTCAGGCACTGCTCCTTCAGTCTCCTCTCAGGCGGACCAAGATTACTTGTGTCCACATTCCACTTCCACATCTGAGACATCATTGGTCCCCTCTGGGGAAGAGTCCTGTCCATGGATGAAACCGACCTACCAGAGGTCCCGGCAGTAGCAGGCCTCTTCAGGGCATCACTCTTTAAGACACTCCTCAACAAGGCAAAAACAGTGACCCAGTTACAGGCTAAAGTGTCTGGTTCCATGGAACAACAGCCTACCCCGGAAGAGGAGGCCACACAACTTCTCTTTGCCACGCAGTCAACAAAAACAGAGGAGTTTCCAGCACCCTCTCTTTTTTCTGACTTGATCAACAAGCAATGGGAGATTCCAGGGGCAGGTCAGCCACCCCTGAATTCTGAGAAGCTACTATACAATATGGCAGAGACCTTTGCAGCTTCCCTTGAGCCCCCAAAAGTGGACGAGCCGGTGCTCGACATGGCATCTTCCAATTCCCTCGTCACCGATTCAGATGACCTATTGAAAGCAAAGGACAAAAGACTAGAACAATTATTATGCAGAAGCCACCAAGCGTCAGCTTGGGCAGTCAAGGCCTCAACATCTGCCTCCTTTTTTAATAGGGCTACTCTCCTCTGGCTTCGCCAGCTTCAGGACAGAATTGAACCTGAGAACACCAGGGTCCATCAGGATTTGAATAAACTGATGGCAGCACTGGAGTTTTCCGCAGATGCCACACTGCATGCTGCGAAGTTCGTGGCAAGATCCATAGGGTCAATGATTGTTAGCCACAGAATCCTATGGCTCAAACCTTGGCAAGCAGACATGAAGCAAAAATGGAAGCTGGCCTCGGCACCGTTTGCAGGTCAGCAACTTTTTGGAGAGGCTCTCAAACCAGTCCTCACCGAAACCAAGGACGGCAGGAAGAGAATAAAATTGAACTCAAAGCCAGCAGAATGAAAAAAGCCTTATTATAGATGCCAGTCCTTTCAGACATCTACTGACTATTACACCCCAACGTATCGCCAGCCAGCCTTTCGCCAAGACAGACATCTGCAGCAACAGTCACGTCCCTTTCGCAACAACTACCAACGACAATACACCCATCACACAACCTCTACCAAGAGGGGACGACCGTACTGCCGTAATAAGTGACTTAAGACCGACCCCTCCCATTGGTGGCTGCCTAATATATTTCACAGACCAATGGGAGAGAACTATATCTGACGTCTGGGTAAGACAGACGATCAGGTACAGCCTGTCATTGGAGTTCTTCACGACTCCCCCAAACAGATTCCTACAGTGTCCTACCTCCAACAACCCTGTCCAGCAGAGATGTTGGCACAAACTTGATGTTCGTAGAACCTTGCAGGTCTATCTGGATACAACCAGACAGTTTAGAAAGATAGAGGCACTCTTTGTGTCCATACAAGATAAAACACTAGGCCAAAAGGTGTCTTCAACAGTGATAGCCTACATAGCATCCACATATTCAACCAAGGGCTTGACAGTTCCTGGCGGTATCACCGCACACTCCATGCGGAGTGTAGCCGCCTTGGCAGTGTGGTCTACCCACACTTTGGTTGAGGAAGTTTGCAGGGCGGCCACCTGGGCATCCCCATCGCCCTTTATCAAACACTACCGTATTGATGAATATGCATCGGCTGATGCAGCATTTGGTAGGAGGGTACTTCAACGGGTCCAGGCATCCTCTTCTTGTCAGGACCAGTCCATTACCCTCCCTGAACACAATTAGCTTGGGTATATCCCAATAATCTTTGGATTATCTCTCTTCATTTGACTGAGAAGGGGCATTGGACTCTCCTGATACGCCCCTTCTCGTTGTGTAGAGAGATAATCCAGCCCTCCTAATTCTTATTTCAATCCTGGTCCTACAGGGATGATTTCTCGAATGAAGGCTTTCATACGACTCGATTCCTTCTCAGAACTTGGGCAGGGGGAGGAGCCTGGCCCCTTTTATAGCTTTAATTCTCAGTCAGTAGAGCTAGGAAAAGATGAGACAAACCCAATAATCTTTGGATTATCTCTCTACACAACGAGAAGGGCCGTATCAGGTGAGTCCAACGCTCCTTTTCAATACCATAATGTTTTTTTTAATTTGTTTGTTTATTAGATTGCTAACCCACTCTTCATTGAGGAGAGGGAGCTCAAGACAGCATATATAGCTCTCCATCCTATTTGTATTCCCCCCAAATACAGTCATCATATGATATAAGATGGCTGAGAGATAATGACTGGCCTCAACTGTCCCATGAAGTTTCCAGAGTTAAAAGTGGACTACTACAATTTGGTCTCCTTACTCTAATTTAATCTTAATCCATATACCATGCATGTTGTATAGTCTGAGCTGTTCTAGTTTTTGCAGTCAAATACTGTCATTGCATGGCATTTGTCACACAGACAGACAAGTGTCTTTGTGCAATTCATTAAGTCAGTGTGATGCAGTGGTTAAGATGAAACTGGGGAAATCCAGATTCAAGTCTACCTTCAGCCATGGAAGTTTCTGGATGACTTTGGTCCAGTCACTCTTTCAGCCCAACCTGTCTCACAGGGTGGTGGTTATTGGAGAAGATGTAAAAAAGGAATGCCAAGTGACCACCTTGCGTTTTTAAACAAAAAGTGCAGTCTTATCAACAGTTATGATCTTTTACTCTTTATTTGAGCTACCTTAAGTCATGAGCAGAAAAGAAGGAATCCTAGCAAGATGTCTAAACAAAACATGGGTCAAATTTTGTTTCTCAATTTCTCTCTGGTTTACATTTTACTAAAAAAAATTGTAAATTTTTTTAAAAAAAACTAATTTAAAGTAAGAAAAAGAGAAAACAGTCAAGATCCTTTAAAATTCACAGGAAGTGAAACATAATGGATAAATTAAAAGAATTTGGTGCATTAGGAAGTTTTAAGGTTAAACAGTAGATGAGGATGTTAATAAAAATATAGAAATGCAAGCAGAAGAATTGGCAAACACAATAATACAATTATTAAAAAGATTTAAAGTAGATAAAAGAATTTATGCTTTTAAACACTGCAAGACTGAACTTGAAATGTGTACAAATGACGGACATATAATTGCTAAAATTATACATTTTTACTGAAATATAAAACAAGCAAATGAACTTTTAGGAAACCTTACTATAAATTTGGTTACGATCTAGAAATGAAATCATGGGAAATATATGGTGAAAAAGGCTGAAATTTATGTTACAACTTTAAACAGAATTAAAATCTGTTAATGCAATAAATTATTTTATTACCATAAAATAATTAAAATGTATGTCATCAGAGAAATTGTACAGAGTGTACAAAGATGCTTCCAGTTTATGTTGGAAATATAGACAACATGAAGGAACATTTTATTATCTTTGTGGATATGTAAAAAAGCAAGAGCTCGGTGTCACCTGTCCTGCTGTATTGGTTGCCGATTTGCTTCCAGATGCAATGCAAGGTACTGGTTATCACCTTTAAGCCCTTTATGGCTTGAGACCAGGTTATCTGAGGGACTGTCTCTTTCCAGTCACATCCCCACAATCCACTAGAGCGAGAAGACAAGGAATATTTCAGGTCCTGTCCCTAAGAAGATATATTTGGCAGGACCCAGAAGAAGGGCCTTCTCCGTGGTGGCTCTCTCGCTCTGGAACATCATCCCTCTGAAAATTAGATTGGCCCCCACTGTGACACTCTTTTGTCAGGCCTTGAAGATGTGGTTCCCCAGGCAGCAGGCCTGGGGAATCTAGAGCAGGATGGAGCCCATTAAATGGCTGGTATGAGTGTGTGTTGTCACCAGGGTGGTGAAGTGGAGGGGGGGGGGTTATTATTTTATTATTTTGTATTGTTTTCATTTCTTTCATGTTGATGTTTTTATTTCCTGTAAGCCACCTTGACTCGCCATGGGAGAGCAGGTAGTAATATAGTTTTTTCCCAAAATTATTTAAAATTCCCCTTTTAAATAATTCTATTTTTTTTCTTTTTGCACTTCTTTCTTTATCCTTCTTTTTCTTATCTTTTTACTTTGCATTAATCCTTGTTAATTTTTATGTGTTTAAAATGTTTAATAAAAATACATTAAAAAAATCCAAGCAAGAGGTAGATTAAGCATCAGGAAAAAAAATGCATAATGAAAGCAAATGAACATTAGAAAAGTCAGGAGGTTGAGAATCACTTTCAAAGGAAATGAAAGACAGTCCTGCTTCCTGGGAAGTCGCCACATAAGTCAATTCATGAAAATATTTTTATCACTTCCTGTAATAATAAAGGGAGACTTCCTGAAATGATTATTAAGAAAGGAAAAGGGGATATTCCTATGAAGATAACAGTTGAATCAAAAAGAGAATATATTTATTGTCATACAGGTGGACTGCTCTCAATGTAGGACTTTATCAGCTTTTAAAGGTTAAAGGCAATGAAATGCTTTCTTTAATATATTTTTAAGAGAAAAAATATGTTATTTTTACATCTCAAATTGATTCAATCTCTTAACAATATATAAAATATGCTACACAGTTGAATTATAATAGTATATCTGAATACTTTATATAAAGATGTAAAACACCCTTTGATACTCAGAGGACAAAAAAGAAAGTTAAAACTTCCATTGCATGCTATAGGAATTGTAGGAATAGCCTTCTCTAGCACGCATGCCCTGTAGGGATAGTTTTGTCTTGTTTGTTTTATTGATTGTATTTTTACTGGTCAGTGACTGAAAAAAAGTAGACATAGTGGCCATCCGAGCTCAGGGCAAGGAATTATGGAGGATGAGCTTTAAATCCAGATATTTTTAAAATTCACATTTTGAAATGCAACTTAACTTTGTCAGCATTTTAATTCACAAACATCAAGTTGCATGCAGGTCAAACAAGCTAAGGAGATAAGAAGCTTGAGGTTCTTGTCAAAATCAAGAGCAGAAGTATGAAGTCTGTCTTTTTCTGGGGGTTTGAATGACATTTATGAACTACAGTATTACATTAGGATTTCATTTTTCTCCCTTTTAGTAACTAATTAGGATCCTTTCTGTCAGTTCTGATGATCAAATTCTGCTGAATCTGTTGTTTACATTGTTTCTACCTGTACCAGTTTTTTTAATCTCATAAATGAACCATTTATGCTCTAAAATGTTTACATTGAATCTTGAATCTAATCATGACAATGATGCAATAATTAAAATTAACAATATAAATAATTACACTACGCTCTTAAATGTCACTTGCATGAGTGAACTGCTTGAGAGAGCAGCTGTAGAGATTGAATAAATAAATGTTGAGTTATTCATGATAAACAGAGTTCTCTAAATTGCTTAGCAAACAATACCATGAAATAGAAAAAAATAAATCTATCCAGCTAGCATTTTGTCTGCTTAGGACACACATGCTTTTTTTTATTTATTTATTTAT
>JAEANM010019024.1:0-12477 GCA_017656035.1 Myanophis thanlyinensis | reverse complement strand
GCATGCTCAGCTGGAGGTAAGTTGGCCGACAGCTTGTGTGCCCAGCAAGATGGCTCTGCATGCCACCTGTGACACCCATGCCATAGGTTCGACATCACGGATCTAGTTTGTTAAAAGACAAAGTAGACACATTGTATAAACAGCTATTATTAGAATGATGATTTTAGTTGAAGTTAATGTTCTCTTGCTAAGTGCACTGGGAGTGCTAAAACTGAAAAAAAATGATTTGGATCTTGTCCTGCAGTAATCTCCATTTGAGATAAAGCAACTCACAGCCCTAGGGTTCCTTCAAACTGATGATTTATTTATCATCAGAGAGGCATCAGTCAGCTAAGATGATTTTTCCCATCTGTCTAGAATTCCGTACAAACTGAAAACATTTTTCAGTAGAACAGAAGAACTTTCCCAGTTCCAGTAATGAGCATTTTTGCATAACTGAAATAGAGGAATGTGGAGATAACTTTGATGACAGAATGCAGGATCCATTAAGGAGGAGAAACAACATAGTCCTGGAAAAGGAAAAAGGAGACAAATAAATTTAAAAGAATCCCACCCTGATTCTCTTTGGTATAAGAGGGGACAAAGGGAAACTCTGGCAGGCTTTTCAGATTTTGTTATTAAACCCTGAAATAATAAAGAAGAATTCCTGTAATCTTTGCACTGTCAAGTTTCCTGGCCTGGCCTACCTTGGAAGGCTGACAGCTTGGTAACAAAAAAGTTCAGGGACTGAGAGAAATTTAATTTGAACAATACTTGTTTTTCCATCCTGAATTTCTGCTTTGTAATAAAACAGCTAGCAATCATTAGTATTTTACTGAAGCCTCCATGGAATTGTACCCCACACCATCACCAGTTCTTTTCCTATTAAAATTGTAAGAAAATGCTATTTTTTTCTTTTATTATAGTACTCAGCCTTCATTTTTTTTAACATCCCACTGTTGGATGATTCTCATGTTTCTTATGAGTTTGAATCTTATATAGCAACATTCTTAACCATATTCTTTTCCCAACACTAAGATGATAAAGTTGACCCAAAGACTGGGAAAGCAAGAAATATTCTTCCATATGTGTTAAAATACAGGACAGTGGATTTTAATTACATGATAGAAAAAACCTCACATGGATTAGAGAACAAAAGTTCTCTAGTATATGATATCATCAAGAGAGTAAACGAATTGAAATGGAAATGGGCTGGTCACATAGCAAGAAGAACTGATGGCAGATGGACACCAAGGCAGTCACAGAAAGGATCCCACTTGATAAAAAGTGTCTGCAAAAGACACAAGATGGATCCATGACATCAGCAAGTATTGCAGGCCCAATTGGTATAAAAGAAAGCTCAGGACCATATTGGCTGGAAACATGCAGACGAAGCCTTCATCCTGCAGCGGATAGGCAATGGCTAAAATGACAGGGCACTGTGTATTTTCCAAATATCTACTTATTTTCAACAATACAGTTGTCCAGAGATTCTACTGATATTCCTTCGTTTTCCCATAAATTACTGTTGGTGTACATATTTACTAATTATGTATGCTTTATTTCTATAGGTTTTTTCTCATACATGAACAACATAATACTTTTAAACATCTATCTGAACTCTTTCCTATTTATAGTTTTTCTAGTTCTGAAGATGCACTATTTGCCCCTTGCCTGCTTAAAGATACCACTGGTGATCATGACAGTAAATTCTAAGTATCTGAACTTATGACAATTAAAAGTGATAGAATAAAATGGAGATGGCTCCATTTGCTGCTTTCTATACTACACTGAATGTCAAGTCCAAATGTCTCACCTAGGTCATTTTTCCATACATTTCATCCCTCAAGTGAGAACACTTTTTCTTGGTATCTATTAAGCATGATATATATTATTATCATCTTAAAAAATCCAGCTACCTGTATATAGGTGAATGCTTCAAATGGGCTGACAGTTATATTTTTCAGGCAATAGCAACAGCAATAGCACTTAGCCTTATATACAGCTTCACAGTGCTTTACAGCTCTAAGTGGTTTACAGCAGGCATGTCAAACATGCGGCCCAGGGTCCACATGTGCCCATTGCAAGTGCACTTGCGGCCTGCACAGACAATGTTTTACATGTCACCTTGGATCCTTCTTGAGCAGAAAGGTAGGGTAAAATATTTTAAATCAATAAATAAAATTAAGTGAGTAAACAGGAAGGAGAACCCTATACACTGTCCTGAGTTCACTGTTGAAAAGGCAGTCTAGACATGTAACAAATAAGCAAAATGCTTCCAAGGCTCCCTGGGCAAGTTGCAAGAGAAATGCTTCTCCCCTGGAGAGACAGCAACTCCTCCTTAGCTTTGTCAGAAGAGCCAGTCGGGCAAGGCCAGTGCTTGTAACCTGACCCACACTGCCGCTGCCGTCCCGCTGTCCCAAGAGCAAGATGGGTTGCCCTCTGAGCTGCCAAGGGCAAGCCCAGCCACTGCAGCCCAATTGGAAAGAGTGCGGCCCTCATCATAACTCAAATGTGACAATATGGCCCTCAGGGAACTCTGAGTTTGACATGCCTGGTTTACAGTGTCAGCATATTACCCCCCAAAATTTGGGTCCTCATTTTACCGTCTCGGAAGGATGGAAGGCAAGGTCAACCTTCAATCCAAGCAATGTATTGAGATACTTCAATCGTTTATTTACAATCTCCAGAAAAATGGACACTAATATTGTATCGCAACTGAAAAGGAACTTTTTAACATAGAAAAGCATAGCTTTAAAATTTCAGGGGCATCTGGAAAGAAACACCCTCTTCAATATATTTAACATCCACATCATCCAGTCATGATTTTCTAACAAGTTCACTATTCCTTTCCTTTTCATTATGTTAAGACACAACTTCATATAAAAAATATAAAATTTATTAGCAATAATAATCATTAATATTTCTTCCTATATCAATTTTATATCATAATGCTTTGATTTTTTTATATTAATTTTTCTGAAATCAATCAGCTTAATATTTTAAAATTAGAACAATATCCATTTTTAAAAGTGTCTCTACATTGAAATAGAAACAAGATTATGGAGTGGATATTTGCAATATTCATGCAAGGCAATGTAAGAATGATAATTTTGCAAATATTATATTTCATTTTAAATTAAATTAAATATTTTATAGGTGCCAACTGGAGATTTTAAGGTTACTATATTATCTATGACTATGATCTATTGTAGGTATAGTATGAAAAAAATATTTTTTCCGTTACAGTCTAAAAAAATAAAACATAAATCACTTGAGATTCCACTATGCTTAATTTGCACAAAATGTTACATATAAAAATACACATCTATGTCAACTGGAATACCTAAGTTATAGATTTATTAATTAATTTTCAATTGTAACAGATCCTCTTCAGACCATGTAAAACTCATCATACTAAGCTCACTTTCTCATACTACAGAATTTCCATTCCTAAACAAGATTCAAATACGTGACGATCCCTCAGCATAATGGTATTTTTAATGGCATGGATTACACCTGACTGTAAAATGGATTCTATTAATTTCTAACTAATTTCCAAAACAAATTACATAATTATACCTTTAAAATGTTAAAGGCTCAAACACTGTTCCTAAGTCTATTCATTTTCCCCCCTGTAAACATCATAGAAAATTAATATCTATAAGCAAATGGTAGCAACATTAGCTTGTATTTAAAACTTGTTGAATATAATTCATTTTTTACAGATTTGGCACACCAAGTCCACAACAAACGTTCCAACAATGTGCACTTGTACCTACTTACTGATTTCAGAATGCAAAGTTTGGACAGGTACTGGACCACAGGAAGAAATAACCAATCAATCCTAAGGTAAGCAAAGTTTCACTTGAAATGAGCGTGAGCAAAAATAAACTCACGGGCAAGTGATAAAAGAAACGCTGGACTATATCTAGTATTATGTTTGGCAAGAATGGGGATAGTTTAAAAAGTAGAAAACAACGAATGAAGTGAATTGATGTTTTCCTGAAATGCCTCTAACCAGAGGTATGGGTTATTCATGAAAACCTAAAGGAATAGTGTTTGTCAAGAGAATTACAGTAGTAAGAATTGAGTTAAATGTAATGGCACATAGCTAAAATATACACACAGGTGGATGACTAACAATTACTGTAATACTTTTTTGCAACACAATTTCCCACTCTCCCTACATACACAAACTCACACAAACACAAAACCGTACTCAAAGGTACAGATTAATCGGTTTAAAAGAGCTTAATCTAGAAAAGTGGATATAAAACTGCAACTTGTTAATAATGAACAATATTTAATAAAATATTTCAAATCATCATTCCCCTTTAATTATTTAGGCTTTAGGTCCTAAAATATCCTTGATTCCTTGTATATTTATATTCTATCATTTATTATATTTATACAATAGGGTTCTACTTATATTGGTAAAGACAGCTTACATTAGGATTTTATTAGCATTAGTATGCTATCAGCATACTAATAGCATTTTCAAAGGCATTCTTACTGTTTGGATGGACAGATAGACACATTGAGTAGTTACATATAGGAGACATTATATTTTCCTTTAGATATAGCCAAGCTTTCCTTTCATTTCAGCGCATTTGTCATAGCAAAATTTAATATATATGTGAACACTATATAGTCATTTTTCATTTCCATGAGAAGGATTTCACAACCTCATTGCATCTATGTCTCTGGCTTGAATGCAATAGCTTTCCTACAGAAAAGTTCCTATGTGTACCTCCTCCTCAGTTAGCTTGTTGACTCATTGACAAAGTTTCAAAGGCTTAAACAGAATCATTTAAGTCTATTTGGATATTACTTGTCATGTTGAAAACTACTGAAGGATTTTTTAAGGGAAAGTTATATGTAATGCTTATCACTTATTCTGATACTTAAACTGAATTCAATTTTTGCAAGATAAGGAGTATGAAAATAGTGCAGACAAAAGAAAGATATAGAACTGTTTAACCACTTTTATTAAGTTCCAAAGAAAGGGGAAAAATACAAAGACAAAAAAGATTAAAAGAGAAGAAAGGGGAGGGGGTGGCAAGGAATTACAGAAAAAATCAGAGGCATTGGAAATTACTGATTTCTAAGAAAGTGGTAAGTCAAGTAATAATGTATCATTTTACCTTGAGAAGGTAGGTAGGGATATTGCTGAAGTCCACTGGCAATTTCAGAAGGAAACGAGCTGAAAATTCACCAGTCTATCAATTTAAAAGAACAGGAAAAAAAAGACCTCAATATTGAATTGACCATTTGCATTCCTAATAATATGGAGAGACATACTTGAAATAGACTGAATTTTTAGAGTTGTGTAACATACTAAAAGCTAATCACACAATAGGCAAGGTGTCTACAGGAAAGCAGACTGCAATGATAGCAAGATTCTCTCCCAATTATGTCATTCCCATTTCTAAACTCAGGACTAAATTGTTGTGGACCTTGTGTCCAGTTTCAGCACATGTATCAGTTGCGTCTTTCCTTAGGGAAAAAAAAAAGGCCAAAGATAAAACATGCCCTAGAGTCTAGGCTTATCTTTTAGATACTGAGTAGTCTGCATGTTCTGTCAGTGCTACCAAAACACTTTTTTGAAAGAACCAAATGGTAACTGATGTCACAAGATTTAATTCTTGAAAACTCCTGTGAGTCGTATCTGAGCATTGAAAACTTTTGAGATTTTGCATTCCCCCTTAAATTTTATGAGACTGTGAAAAAAACAGCTTTGCAACCCTTGCAACATTTCAACAATTTTTCATTAATTGTTCTAATTAAATTGTATTTCCTGTGCTATTATTTTATACAGGTTTTATAAAAGGATTAGCTAATGAAGAGTCAGCTTTTTAATTACTATAAGGATCAATGCAATCTCAGATTATTACACACTGTGAAAAAACAAGGGTGGAAGATCAGCTCCATTATACAGCAAGGCAATTCTAATGCCATATTATTTTGGAAAGACACCAGACATTTTAAGCCAAATCATTACCAATTTAGTCACAGCAAGTGTTGCATATTATAATTCATTTAATTCATAACTTTGGCCATTCAACAGAAGAATCATTTAGATAGGACTGTACGCCTCTCAAGTTAGGCAAGTCAGGAAACAAACTCCACAAACCTGACTAAAAGTATACTTTATTGATATATAGACCAGGGTTCCCCAACCCAACTCCTGGTCCATGGCCCAGTGCCAGGCCATAGCCCATTTGGAACTGGGCCATGAAAGTGATGGGCAAGCATGTGCGCAAAGCTGCATTTATGAAAGTAGCATGCACGAAACCATCCCCTTTCCCTCCCCACCCCCACCCATCAGCAGTCTGCCAAGCCAGAAAGGTTGGAAGCCACTGATATAGACTATAGTAATATTATCTTGAAAGCCTGAATATTCCCTTTTATATTTCTAATACAGGTAGTCCTTGACTTATGATCACAATTAGGAGCAGAATTTCCATCATCGTTGTTGTCATAAGTCAAGTCAGAGACCCATTCTATGACAATGTTTACAGCTATCATTAAGCAAAGCATAGTCATTAAGCAAATCCAGCTTTCTCAATGGATGTTTGTTGCTGGAAATCGGCAATAAAGGCCCTAAATTGTGGAGGTGGTATGACAGTTATCAGTTCGAGTACAGGTTATAAGTCACTTTTTTTGAGGCCATGGTAACTTTAAAATATCATTAAACAAATTGTCATAAGTTGAGGATGACCTGTACTCTAATGAATTAGGCAGAAGTCAATAATTTTTCCTCTGTCACAGGATACTGGCTTTGTGTGGAACCCTAAATTATGCAGATGAGGCGGATTTTCCAAGCCAGGGAACAAACTTACCAAATTAAAAATACTATTTTAAATTTAACTATCTAATAGTTTATTTCTAATAATTTTATTTTATTTTTAATATTTTTATTGAATATGCAGCTCAAAATTTAATTATTAAAATTAAATGGTATATAAACATAATGAAATCATTTTATCCATTGTAACAGTCCACAAATTGATGTATTATTTTAAGGAGTTATTGAACCAGAGACTGAGAATTCTGGTCGTTAGCTACTTACTGAAACTAAAGAGTCACTTTGTAAGTGAGAAGGGCAGTTTCTAAAGTAGATAAAGAAATAAACAAACAGGTTTCTAATCTGCTTTAAATTTCCGCTTACAATAAATACCCAGAATCATTCCTAATTATTTTATCTTTACATGCTGTATGCTATTTCACAATGGTATACAACATGTTACTATGCAATCTGCAACTCATTCACTGACAATTTTCTTGCAAATTGGAAGGCAACATCTCAATAGCAGGTATTGTTGCTACTTTTTAAACTGTCTCTTTGATTGGAAAGAGAAGGAAGCATTTCCAGTTCTGGACTCTTACATTTTAGTTAAGCTTGCAGAATTTATTTAATTAGAATATAAATATTTATTAAATGTTAAAATCAGTAAGAAGTCAGTGCTTTACTGTATTCATAATCTTCAAATTCCACATAACTGTTACCCATAGTTGTTTACCTAGGTAACAAGTTCAAGCAAGGTAATGGAATAAAATTGCTAAACAGCAGGAAGGGAGAAGAGAAACAAAGGTAAAATGAGGACATTTATTTTAAGAAATATAAACCTAGGACAAACATATCCTCCAAATCAGGTTATAGTTACTATGGAAAGGAATCTCTAGTAGTACTCTTCTGTTGTTGTACTCTTACCCAGTTGTTCTTTTTTCCAGCGTAAATTTCCATGTTCTCTCCATACTGAGGTTCTTCAAGTAATGTTTGATATTCAAACATGAGCCGAGAGCTCTCACGTAATCTGCTGCATTGAAACTGGTGATACTGTTGTACAAGTTCCTTTACAACAAGCAGGAGGCATTCAGGATTTGAAGGATTCCAGCAGGCCAAATTCTGTTCAATGAAGAGATGAGTTAATACATGAATAATGAAATGTAATTGTATCTGCATTATCCAAAGTGAGATTTTGACAATTGATCAACTTGAATACTCTTTTATTTGCCAGAGAATCAATATAATTGTTATCACTGAAAGTGATGGATCTTTCAGTTGTGGTACTCTAAGTTAAAAATAAAAATAAAAACACTGAGCATTCACAATATTTTATTTCTCTTTTGGTGAAGACACAACAAAGAAAGAGCACAACAGGTGAAAAAGTGACACACCTAGTATTCTAAATTCTCTGGGCCATCAAATTCCCTCAACAATCTGAGACAGGATTTATAAAGGATCCTCCTTGAAGGTTAGAATATTAGCAGAACCTATACATAAGAAATTCAAAGCCATTATATTTGTCTTTTTTACTCCTATGTTTCAGTGCATGGGAGTGGATGTCGATCTTCTCTGAGAAAGTGACTTATCTTTGTCACTTATCTTTGTTACTAGCTACATCAGTGTAAGAACCCACTCTTATATTTATTTACTCAAAATTTTGGCAGAAAAAAAAAAAAGCAGGAAAATATGGGCAATATCAAGGCAACAAAGCTATATAATGTGACATATCTATAGATTTTCTATTTCTTTTCCTTTGTTATCTGGTCACAGATATAAATCATTTAGCCCAGTAAAATCATATCATTTAGCCCTTTATCTGCCCCCATAATCTAATAATATATAAAAGACTACTATTTTTATAGATGTGGAAGGCACACAAAAGGATAGAAGCCTATGCAATGCATCATAAATCTGATTCACAGACAGAACTCGAGTTACAACTTCACATTCAGCAGCCATTCAAAATTACAACAGTGCTGAACAAGGGGGACTTATGATCGCTCCATGAAATTGTGGCCATTGTAGTGATTCAACAGTCATGTGATTGCTATATGGGTACTTAGGTGCTCAGCTACCAATTATATCACAGTGAGCTGCAGTCACAAAATCACCATTTGCAATTTTTCATGCCAGCTTTCCATAAGCAAAGTCAATGGAGAAGTCAGCAAGTAAAGTTACTATTATTATTATTATTATTATTATTTGGATTTCTATACCGCCCCTTGCAAGACATTCCCATTAGTTGGTCTCTCCTTTTTCACTTAGGGAGCCCTGCTATAGAAATTCTGGTCCCACTTGCTATCATAACCCCATAACTACCTGTAGGGAGCCATTTTGATACTTATCATTGGAGTACTCAACCTTAATATAACACCTTAACATAAAAAAGTAAGATTTTACAATACTCTCAACTGAAATTCAAGAGGCTGCTTGTTTTGGTCAGCTACTGAAGTGGAAAAGCTATCATGAGTGTCCTTATTTAAAGGCCAGTGAAGCAATCGCTTTAAGGAAGATCAACCTCATGGTATTTCCTATAACAACCTCAAGAGTTTCAATCAAAACAAAGATTCCTTTCTATCATTACCAACACCCTATAATGTTCTTTTATTTCACTAACTCTTGAACCAAATAAACTCTTATTCTGTCTCCTGTTATCTATTTTCATCCTATCAATTAACTCTAACTATATTATGTCAGCTGTTTTTCATTTTGTCAACAAATTCAACCCATAATTATATAGGCTTTTTTATGCTATCTTTTATTTCTCTTTTTTTAAAAATCCAAGGAAAAACAATCTAAGATTCCAAAGATCTCAAACTGTCTATAAATGCTTTTTCAGCTATCTGAAACTTACAAAATTTGATTTTCTTATACACCTGGGCAGGGGGAGGGAGAAACCCACAACTATATTTAATTTTAATTGCCTGTAAACATAAATGGTTTATATGAAATTTAAATTTTTGTTCTATCTCAATTCATTCCTTTACAAAGTGTGGGCTCCAACACTTTGGAGGTTAGGAATCTTTGTCTAGAAAAATCTTGTGCATTCCAGTTTTGCTTAAGCATCTGTGAGATATTTAACTTACTGTACATATGGACTTTGGGCATTTGTACCTTGAACAACTGAGAAAGTACAAATGATTTGGCATCCGATATATATTGAATTAAGATTAAGCTCATTATCAATCATCTATTAGACTTGTAAAAATAGTCTAACTGAAAAGTTTCCCACCTTTCTGAAGTACGGACTGTTCCTTTAAAAAAAAAAAAAAAAAAAAAAAGAACTTGCATTACACAATTAGAAGTTAATCAAGATATGCATTACTTCCGTTTCTTTTATCAAGTTTTAAGTAAATACCTTTCATCTGTTCTGAAAAGCTGAAAGCTTAACATGCCTGCTGACATTCATACTCAATGAGAAATGGAAATAACTTTTCTCCCATAATTATCTTATGTATTATATCACTAATATTTTGTTAAAGATGTTATCTACATTTTACTAACTGTTCTATACAATAAAAGAATTTTCCCCAAGTATTATTGAGCTTGAGAAACTCACATGACATTAAATAAACAAAAGAAAAAAATTGTGTCATTTATTCACCTCAAATGACTTGTTTGTTCTTCTTAAGGTTTTAAATGTTGCATCAAAATTGAATTTTATTAACTTTCCCAGTCAGATTCATTAATTGTAAACATGAACAATTTTAATTAAATTTAGTTCTAAAGTCAAATAGATTTTTAAACCTCTCCCCACCATGCACACACACACAAACCCCTAGCAGAAAAGTCACAATGAAAATTTTAAAAGAGTCAAATTATCCAGGGCAATTTTAATATATTCACACTAGGTTAACACATTCATAAATCCTGCAGTAGACAGAATTACTTCTTAAACTTCTTCTCTAGAGATACTTTTATTCCCCATATATACTCAGCTATTATTGGAACTGCAGCAGGAAGATATATTATTTAGACTAACTTTTGAAAATATTTTCTGCCTTTTATTGTTTTTCTCCAATCTTTGTGTAGAAGCCTTACGCTACTATGTCAACATTGTGGGCCACAAAATACTTTCTGCATTTTATTTCTTTAAACATGTCCTTAAAATATATATTCTTAATTACTTATACTACAATTCTGTAGCAGAAGTCAATATTAAGATATAGTTGTGCCAATATCAGTATTCCAGCTAGATGAGTAAACACATTTGTATTAGAGATAACTCTCTTCTCTTAATCACAGAGAAATACGGTATCACTGTTTGTGTGGCACCACAAGGATATGGCAATATACACTGGCAGAAACATAATGCAGATGACTACCTTCTTTCCTGGCACATTTCAGACAGTATGATGGAAGACAGTTTTCTTGTCTTTACCACATGCTTTCAAACAAGTATACTTCCAGGAAGTAATCTGTTCACTTTATTTTATAAGTTAATATTAAAGTGAATGCATTTGCAACTTGGGCAAAAATTTTAGCAAGGAATCACACAGTGCAGAGAACAGTTCCTTAATAAGTTTTTTTTTTTTTTTTTCATTTTAATGCTGCATGTATTGTTTAGGAGAATGAAATGTTTTCTAATGTAAGATTATCCCCATTTCTTCTCAGGTTGGTAGAGGATAAAGGAAGTAAATGGATGATAAAGACTAATAAACTGGTTAGGAACAAGAAATAGGAAGAATGTAGCATTCTAAATTAGAATGTGTGGTTAGCAGTCAGTGCTACTGTTGCAGGAAACAAGTTCTGTTGCCCTTGCCTATATGCTAAGTATAGAATCGAATTGAATCGAATCGAATCGAATAGAATAGAATATAGCAGAGTTGGAACGGTTCTTGGAGGTCTTCTAGTCCAATCCCCCTCCAGTGTTGGAGAAAGCTCAAATATTTGCAATTTTATTTATCCCAAATAAATCAAGTAAAATTTAGCTGTAAGATACATGCAGGGTCATAAATGTGACTGTTTTACAAACAACTTTTTGGAGATAAGTTGTTCCACTGGTTGATAGATCTTTCTTCTTAGTTCTAGATTGCTTCTCTCCTTGATTAGTGTCCATCCATTGCTTTTTGTCCTGCCTTTAGGTGCTTTGGAGAATAGTTTGATTCCCTCTTCTTTATCGCAACCCCTGATGTTCTTTCTGTTTGTAAAACAGTCACATTTATGACCCTGCATGTATCTTACAGCTAAATTTTACTTGATTTATTTGGGATAAATAAAATTGCAAATATTTGAGCTTTCTCCAAACTTATAGAAACCAATTACTGCTCAGTTGTTGAATATCCCACATATTGTACACTAATATAATCTATAAGCAGTTGATTATGCTTTACTTTAAGAACTCACTTACTGACATTACTTATTGACTCACTTGAAAAGTCAATCATGCTGGGTGTGATCAATGGAAAAACGAGAATGGGCTGCCCTAGTACCCATTGACTGAAACCTATAAAGAATGACACCAGGATGACCACGGCAGATGTGAAGGACGTGGAACCAGACAGAGGAACATGGGGAGTGCTGATCCATAGACAACAACTACTTTTATTAATAGGGCAATTGCCTAATGAATTGTATGTAGCATCTTTCTATGATTCAGTTCTCGTAGCATAACTATGTAAACAGTTATAAATTAGAATCTAAAAGCTAACACTAAAACACTTTTCTAAATCTCAGTCTTCCTTCCTTCCTTCCGTCCTGCCTTC
>JAEANM010019022.1:0-12477 GCA_017656035.1 Myanophis thanlyinensis | reverse complement strand
TCAAAATATAATCAATTCTTGAATATGTATTATATATCTTAGAGTAAAATGTATACACTCTTTCAGTTCCTTTCATTATAATTACACAAGTCTAAAATCTAACAGAAATGAAAAAAAATTACTAAGTCAGAGTCATAGTGATTGCTAAATAATATGATTATTTATAATTACTAAATAATATCAATTATTTTTACATAAAATACATACTAAATGAACCCTTAATACTAAATGATTAATAAGTCAGAACATTCAAACATGTTTGACATTGATAAAATGTATAATTTATAAAACTGTCCCATTTTGGTAAATTGATGATAGTTTAAATGTTAAAAGCTACCAAAATATATAAGATGTGTGCGCTAGTATGCAGTAGTTGTTTCCTTGCTGCTACACTTTTTGGCTAAATAATAAAATGACTCAGAATTAAGTTTTTCAATATAGATTACAGTTAAAAGGAAGTTTGTTTAAGGGTTTCAGAACAAACCAGAAGGATGAAGCTTGCTTGAAGCATTGGATGAGTTAAAGTAGTGAATCCCAGTTCCTACTTCACATGTAATGTAAATATGGTGCTTTATATTTCCTACTCAAAGAAAAATGATTTCTCTCTTCTTCCTTCCACCATTACATCTGCTATTGCCATTATGAGAATAGATCCAATTTATTTTTTAAATTGGGATGATGTGAACAGGGTTAAAAGATTTAATTCTACATGTCATGTCTCTTAACCCAACCTTTCTGGCTTTGCAGACTGGCGGTCGGGGGGGGGGGGAGACAGGGGATGGCTCTTCATTAGTGATGGGCAAACACATCTGCATACAGCTCCATTTGCATGAGTGGTGAGAATGTGCAACTCCCACTCTTGCAAATGGAGCACGTACACACACACTTGCCTGCTTCTTGTGCAAGTGGGAATGCATGCACACTTGCACAGCACTTCCATGACCCAGTTCCAAATGGTTAAAAGCCTGGTGGTGGGCCACAACCTGTGAGTTGCGGACCTCTGCTTTAACCTGTTACTGTGTTAAAATTGATGAATGTTACAAACAGAACTAAGACGAAGTCCCAAAGATGCTCTTTCAAAAGGCAACTGGACTTTGTTTTTCTGGAGATATTTTGCTTCTCATCCAAGAAGCTTCTTCAGATCAACTGAACAAATTTCTTGGATGAGAAACAAAACATTTTCAAGGAAAAGCATAGTCCAGTTACCTTTTGTAAAAGGACCTTTAGGACAATCATGACCTGGATGACTGAGAATCTCCATAGACGCGTAAGCAAACATATTGTACGCTTTTTTTCTGAAATGGGATTGGGGAATAAACTAGTTCATCCTGCTACCTATTAAACTCAAATTATTCAGTAATACATTTAATTCTACCCCACATATTTTCAGAAACACTTTTTAATAATTACCTTAAACAATGAAGTTTATGTCTCTGGCAAATTTTCAAATGTTTTGTTCCATTACTATGGATTAGGGGTTATGTGCAAGTGCAGGGCTTTAATAGGAATACAAGTTCTCTATAGATAAATTAATATTAACAAAATATACTACATTAAAACTTTCTAGCTTCATATTCAATATTTCATGAGGAGTCTATATAAGGGGAAGGAGGGGAGGGAATACCAAAATATGCTTTCCAATATAAACCTACTTCTTTTTTATTTGCATCGTTGAGTTGCAGAACAGTAGATACACTTAATACAGTTTTTCAAATGGAAGCATTCTTCCTTTTCTATTTCTCTGAATTCACTTTTCTCAGTTCCAGCTTATTATCCCTATTCCCAAACATTCCTTTTCTCAGTTCTGTTATATGCTTAAGTATCTTGTCAAATGTCTGGCTGGACTAGGCAAAGAACAGCAAGCCTCTCCTTGATCAGCATGAAATGCCAAAACATTACATGATGTAACCCCAAATCAGTGAAAAGTATATTAGGTATTTTTTTCTTGACCTCAGATGATTCATGGGAATCTATTTCATCTTTGTAATTTAAGCTAATGCAATACTTCAAATGTAAAAATAATTAATATTTACAATATGAAAACCAACATTATGACCTAGCAGTCAAAAGGAATAAGTATTTCCAGACAGAGTCAATTTGGTGTAATAATTAAGGCTAGAAAGCAGGAGATTATGAATTTGAGGTCTTTCTTAGGCACAAAATCCAGCTAGATGACTTTGGGCCTGCCCACCTCACATGGTTGTTATGCAGAAAATAAGAGGCAGGGTTATTAGTTACTTTTGCAACCTTGAGTTGACCAAAATACATACTTAAAAAGGCCAGATAGCATCATCATTCTCAAAAAAAAAACAACACAAGCTATTCTGAATTCTAAGTAAATATCTCCTATACGAAAAAATAATAAGCTATTTACAGCTTACATTTAGTACTTTTACACCAAAGGCAAAACTGAACATTTTAAAATAGCCAAAATGGGGGTGAAATGCAAGGGGTAACAGGGAAGTTTCAAAACTTTGCAACAAGCAAAATCACCTGATGGTTGGTTGCCTATGGATCTCTGATTAGGACAGGTTTAAAACTTCAACAATTGGCTTCAGCAATTACCAAACAACCTAAAGAACTGTTTTTCAGACTTCTAGAGCAGTGTGACAAATTGAAGCTGACTGGTGCAGGAGGAATATCGACTTCCCATTTCTAAATAAGGGATCATTACTCAAGAAAAGCATCTTTTAATTACTCCCAGGAAAGAATGGGGGGGGGGGGAGTATGGATTGTACAACAGCTGACATTTTTTCCAAGTATATTCAATACTACATTTAAAGTCTATAGAATATGTGCCCTTAAATCTTCTGTAATGGAGGTCAGATTAAAATTGATCAATGTTATGACAATTCAATAAATTAGGGGTCTAATCAAGTTTTTTTCCTTTTTAAGTTATTGATATAGTTTAATCAAGTATCCACATAATTGATTTTGACTGGTGTGGCAATGAAATGGTGTCTAATGAGCAATTGAAGTCAGACAGAAGTTTCCTTGATAAAATATGTACAGTAACACATTTGGAGAGTTAATAGGAATTAACACAAGATTTGATACATGTGTGCTTATTCCTTCTGATCTAGAACTAGTTTAGTTGTATGATTTGAGGTCATTTCATGCATTCTGTGTACAAATGATGTTTGTATTTTTACCAACATCTAAATGTCCAAAATGCCATCTTTTTCTAAAAGATCAATCTACATGATTGTGTTATAAATGTTTGCCTTTCTGAAGCTGACTGAGTTCATGTATTGTATGTATAAAATATATTTCAGAAGAAAACTAATAGCAGTTCACTCCAGTATCTTGAGGTAAGTACTGTAGTTAGATTTCCTCCTTTTTTCATGTTTACTAAGGTAAAACATTGAAAAAGGCCACAATAAAGAACAAAATAAAAAATAGGAAGAGAAAATATATAAAGGCAATATAAACGATCTTATTTTACTAGATATATTTTTAATTGCAAGGAAAGATGCAACATTTAAAATACTATTTCAATATTTATATCCAACAGACATTTGTACAGATGGCATTCATATAGTAGGTAATATAGACAAATCAGAAAAAAAAAACAATCTTTAACTAAAAGACTGTTCAAGATTTTTTGCTTTAGGGTTATTTTCCATTCTTTGAAATACAGGTAATTCTTGACATAATCACATTGAGCCCAACATTTCCATTGCTAAGTAAGACAGCTATTAAGTTAATTTTTGCCCCATTTTACAATCTTTCTTGCTACAGTTGTTAAGTGAATCACTGCAGTTGTTAAGTTAGCAACATGGTTATTAAATGAATCTGGCTTCCCCATTGATTTTGCTTGTCAGAAAATTGCAAAAGGTGAAATCATAGAGATGGTACAACAAGTGGTGCAAGGAGTAGCGCAGCCCTCGATGGCCGCAGCGAGGTAATGGTGCTGTTGCAGCAAGGTGGAGCGGTGCAAGTGGCCGAAGCAGCAGTGATGGCCAGAGCCTTAGTATGGGAGTGAAGTGCCCCTGTACTTGCCTTTGCGCAGCAACAACATCCCACTTTCGTCACAGTACATTTGCGCTCAAGCAGCCCTTGCCTCCTGCCGTATTGGGCTCAGAGCTGTAAGCCCCATCTGGGAAGCATTGCAGTGGAGAGGAGCGGCCTGGGTCTGATTCTTCTGTGCCTCATCTCTTGCTGGGTCTCGCTGCCCAATAGTCAGGGTTTTTAAAAGATTTTTTCAGCAGGAAATGGCATGTGGCTACTTTCAGCCTTTGTTGGTGCAACTGGGCATGCCTTAGTCACATAGGGAGATGCACAACCTTCTCTCTGCCCTGAGGCACTGACCTGCTGTGTTCACTGCCGCCACTGCCTCATGGCCTGCTCACTGGCCCAACATGCATTGCCACCACTGCTGCCATTGCCATCGCCACCTCATGGCCAAAGTGGCCTGCCTGCTCTTCTCATAGTGCCTTGTGCAGCACAGTGAAATTTAGTGTGCTTCATAATGAGGGAGACAGAGTCCCCTCCTCCTCCTGGAACCCATTATGATGCAGAGCACAATGCAACCTTGCCCCACTTGCCCATGTTAGCCATAGACAGGTTGGGTCAGCAGGAAGGTTATGAGGTGGTGGCAGCATGTGTCGGGCCAGTGGGCAAGCCATGAGGCAGTGGTGGCAGCGAATGTGGCAGGCCAGTGTCTCAGGGCAGAGAGTAAGTTGCACATATCCTTAGGTGACCAAGGCATGCCCAGCTGCACCAACAAAGAGGTAGCTGTCTGCCATTTCCTGCTACAAAAATCTTTTTAAAAACCTGATTGTTGGGCAGTGAGATCCAGCAAGAGATGAGGCACTGGAGAATCAGACCCAGCCACTTCTCTCCATCACAGTACTTCCAGTTGCAGCTTACAGCTCTGAGCCCTAAATGACAGGAGGCGGAGTTGCCTTGAGCGGAATTGTACTGCAATGAAGGCGGTATGCTGTTGCTGTGCAAAGGCACTTCGCTCCTGCACTAAGGCTCTGGCCATCACCTCCATTTGCGCCATACCTGTTTTAAATGCTGGGGTTATTTTAACTAGATAAAATGAATTTTAAAGTTAATCTATTTAAATTGATTTTAAAATGATATTTAAGCGGCCGTTGTTTAATTATTTTAATTGTTCTTAACTTGTATTGTGTTGTGTTGATGTTGTTTTATTGGCTGTGAACCGCCCCAAGTCCTTCGGGAGAGGGGGCGGTATATAAATCGAATAAATAAATAAATAAAAATAAATACCACCTTGCCATGAGTGACGTTGAGTTGGCCACACCCATTGAATCACAATATCCCCCTCCCCAGCCATGCCTACCCAGTCGGTCATGAGGGAGAACCGGTTGTTAAATTACTTGAATCACATCACTGACCATAGCTTATACAGGTACACAGTGATTGTAAACTGGTCAAGAAAATAAATGCACCCTGGAAAAAAATTGATTGGGGCTGATATTAGCTGAAGGATTTGGTGAATTGGGCAGCTCACCTTCTCAGGTGAGAGCCATGGAAGGGAGATGTAGTTTTTATGGTTAGATGCTTAGCAATCCAATGAGAGAAGACTGAGTGCTTTGGGATTATAATTGGAAGTCTGAATAAGTTTTCTGACCACCCATAGTACTGAATGCTAGGTAGAATTGCTTTTGTAGTAAAGACCGCTCGGGAATTGTGTGCATGAAGTAGCAGTCACAGGTCGGGACATGTATTGTTATGAACAGGAAAAGGGGAGAACTCTAAATGGATGGGAGTTAGACTATAAGATTCCACTAGTGTTGGGTAGAGGAAATTATGGTGAGAGTCAGCAAGTTGATTGTTCATCAGAACCAAGCTAAAGATGTCTTGCTTCTACGATACATTACAGTTTCTCAGATTTAACTCTGGACCTTGGATTGTAGGCCTTCAAGGTCCTGGGCTGTCAACTGCTGGTGAATCCTAGATCAGTATGTAATATTGCACATTAATCCACAACTTAATTGTTGAGGAAAAAGGCTGATATAGTGTGCATTATTAAGACTTGGCTGGGACAAGAGGGCAAGATCCTTCTCACTTAGATCTGCCAAGGTTTCTAAAATTGACACCAGCTAAGCAGTGGTGGGATTCAAATAATTTAACAATTGGTTTTTCCTAATGACTGGCAGGGTGGGCATGGTGGTGGGGGTCATGTGACTGAGTGGACATGACCAATTCTATGTCACTTGTGTGGGTGATGCCTGTATGGGCCAGATGGGGTTGGAGAGGGAATCCAGGGGTCTCTGATGGGTGGGGCGGGGAGAAAGAAAGAAAAAAATATCCATGTGTGGATTCAGAAGACTCTTTGAAACAGCACAGCAGTCTAGGGCTGGAAGGGATCTTGGAGGTCATCTTCTAGTCCAACCCCCTGCTCCAGCAGGAGATCCTTATAGAATCATAGAATAGCGGGGTTAGTGACCTTGGAGGCCATCTAGTCAAACCCCCTGCTTCAGCAGGAGACCTTATATCATCTGGGTTATTTTGGTGCCTCTAACAGAAAGGAAAATTGCCAGAAAAGGGAAGGAGCTTACTAGGAGAAGGCTGCCATGCAGAGGAAGGCAGAGATATCTTTTGCTTATGACCACAATTGAGCCCAAAATTTTCATTGCCAAGCAAGAGCATTGTTAAGTCAGTTTTGCCACATTTTACTCAATCCATGATGTCTCCTTGGTCTAATGGTCATTTGCAGACCAGGGAAGTAAATCTGGAGGCGTATGTAATGTTCTAATGTTATAGTTAAATGTGTGGCAGAAAGTGGACTCTGGATGTGTTTTCAAACTGCAGTAAGTGAAGTTCAATGTGTATAATTTTAGAAGAGGGGTGTGTGTGTGTGCATGTGTGTGTGTGTACATAGACATACAGTATATATAGTAGATAATGTATCTTTTAGTGTGCTTATACACACACTATACTATGTAATATGTATGTACCCATTTGGCATATATACATAGGATTAATTAGTGTATTTTGGATGTTCAGTAACAGTAAATAAATAGACAGGGAAATTGTTTCTTGCTGAGGCAAGGAAAAGCCAGGCAAGGCACCCCTTTACATGAGTGATATCAAGTTGGCCAAACCCCCCCAATCACATGACCACCCAGCCATGACCACCCAGTCACATGACCACCAAGCCACACCCACAGAACTGGTAGTAACAAAATTTGAATTCCACCGCTGAGTCATAACTTTCATAATGATTATATAAAGGCTATTATAGGAAATATTTCTTATTAATTAAATATTACTACTACATACAGTGCTTCCAGATGTAGTGAATTAGTAGCATCTTGGTAGTTGTAATCCAACCCATTTAGAAAATATCAGATTCAAGAGATTGAAATGCTAACTTTAGTTTTAAATACATAAGTCTCTTAAGCCCTTTTCTAAATCAAAACTGTAATATACCAATGATGGGTTTCTTCCTTCCACTGGTTCTATAAGGAAATGTTTCTCTCCCCAAATGTACCATATAAAAAATGTTAGTAGAAATACTCTTCCTCCTATTGTTTTTGCTGGTAAGTAGTGGGGTTTACACTGGTTTGCAAAAATAAAGAGATTAAACATTTGTGAGATTGAAATAACAGAATCCAGCAGCATTTGGATTAAGTAATCTCTAGATTTAGAAGTAATGGTGAAGGTGAAAAAGCAGTGTCACTATTGACAGGACATAAACTCGTATCAATTGTTATATGTGTACCTTTTTGACAATAGTAGTGAATGCTGTGGACACATCTGCTTTTGCTTCCATTTTCCCACCTGGGTTCTCTTTAGCAATAGCATAATAATCTGTGTCTGTCTGTCTGCATGCCTGCCTGCCTGCCTGCCTGCCAGCCTGCCTACGATACCTATCATTTACATCTGAATGTCACTTGTCTAGCACTTGGGACATATAAATATATGCCTTTAGAAATATATATGCACATATATCTATATTTTCTATCAATGGATAAGAACACACTGTTTTTTCCTATGTCATATTATCAGCAAAGCTACTACTCTTAGAAAATTATATGACTATTGCTGTGTTTGCACATGCTCAGAACTCTTCTATGACCTAATGCTTTCCCAAGTGGGAGAAAAACCTTTAATCTAATTGGCTGCAGGCTGACACTTCCCTATAAAGGGAGCTGTCTGCCTGCAGCACCCTGTTAGTTGATCAGAGCCTTGAATAAAGACTAACAGAGCTCATTGTTGGTCTGAGTCCTCTTTATTACCCACTACATTATACTAGCAACAAAGGTGGGATTCTAAAGAACAGATTGGACAAAATCGCTAGCCAAACTCAAAGAAAAAAAATTGCAAAAAGACGAGATGTCTTCAGCGGCTCCATCCCTCACATTCGCGCCCTATAACCCAAAGAAGGAGACATGGAGTGCATTCCTCTACAGGTTCGACTGTTTCCTAGATGGCAGCAACTTCAAGAATCTCCCAAAAAAGAAGATGCAGTCTGTCTTCCTGAACTATTGTTGGACAGATGTCTTCGCAATGGCCATCACCCTTGTCGCACCCCAGACAGTGAACAAAGTACCCTGGTTGACCCTGCTAGAGAAGCTGAAGGGCCATTATGCCCCCAGCCCTCCGAGATGTCCCGCCGGCACGCTTTCCACCAGAGGGACCAGGAAGAAGGTGAAACCATCTGTGACTACATCGCAGCCCTATGAAAGGCAGCCATCCAGTGTGATTTCGCAGACCTGGACTGCACTTTAAGGGACAGACTCATCTGTGGACTGAGGGACAATAAACTAAGGCAACGGCTGCTGGCCAGAAGCACCTTAATGCTTCAAACGGCCATTGAAGAGCCACTGCAGCTGAAGTGGCATACAAGCCACAAGACCCCCGGAAACCAGCCACAGTCCACCACGGGGACTGTGAGGACATAGAAGACTCAGACTCAGCTGAAGATGGCAATGTCCACTTGGTCAAACCCACAAGGGGACCCGAGATGGCCACCGAGGGTCGCGGCCCCATATGTGGGGGCTGCAGCAGGAACCATGTCAGGAAACAATGCAAGTACCTGGCTGCCATCTGCAAGAGGTGCAATAAGAAGGGGCACCTCTCCAGAGTCTGCAGAGCAAACCTAGGGGGGCCATCAAATACCCCTTCCAACAACAAAGGCAAACCCCAACCAGATGGGGACAAGACAGACAGAGGACTCTGGAGGAAGGCTGCTTCACTATCAAAGCATGGACCAACCAGACCACCGGTGAAAACCAACCACAGCTGAAACCCTAGAGAGCAAAAATCAGAGTCACAGTCACCATTAATAAAAAAAAACCTGTGACATGGAATTAGACACCGGATCGGCAGTCACTATCATGGCATGGGATAGAGTAAAAAAACTCTTGCCACACCTCACCAAAGAAAAGCTGAAGGAATGCCAAACCATCCTCAAAGACTATCAGGGGAACACGATCCCCATCACTGGATGGGAATACATCCCAGTCAACTACCTGACCTTCTGTGGGGAGCTTCCCTTAATCATTGTACAAGGGAACCTCCCAAGCCTACCTAGGCATGGACGTGACTGGAGTCATCCACAGCATCCAGGATGATGCGACCAGCAGGCTAACTGAAGAATTTGCAGAAGTGTTCAATGGACAGCTCGGCAGGTACAAAGGGACCCCTATCTCATTCAGCCTAGCATGAAACTGTGCAGAGTCCCCTTTGCACTCAAACTGAAGGTGGACAAACAAGTAGACAAACTAAACAAGGGATACTAGAACCAGTAGACCATGCCCAATGGGAGACCCCAATAGTCACCCCCCATTAAATCAGACAGCTCAGTCAGAATATGTGCAGATTACAAGTTCATGATAAATAAAGCCCTGCATCACCACGCTTACCCAGTACCAGTTGTCCAGCACCTCCTACACTCACTAGGTCAAGGAAAAATCTTTGCAAAGCTTGACCTAGCCCATGCTTACCAACAATTGCCTGTAGACTCCAAAACAGCAGAGGCTCAAACAGTTGTGACCCATTGTGGCACCTTTAAATGCAACCACTTGCAGTTTGGGGTCAGCGTCGCACTGGGACTATTCCAATCACTAATGGAACGTCTCTTACAGGGCATCCCAGGAGTCATCCCCTACTTCGATGACATGTTAATCATGGCCAGAGACCAAGAAGAACCCACCACAAGACTCAGGGCAGTCCTGCCAAAATTCCTGGAAGCCGGATTAAAAGTCAAGAAGGATAAATGCCACATAGCCGTCCCCAAAGTAGAATTTCTGGGATATCTCTTAGATGCAAAAGGAATACATCCCACATTGGAGAAAATCAGAGAAATTCAAAAAGCACCCATACCCACCAACAAGATGGAGCTGCAAGCATTTCTAGGGCTACTGAACTTTTATAGCATATTCCTCAATCATAAGGTGACCATAGCCGAACCATTACACCAGCTATTGGACAAAGGAACAGCATGGAACTGGAGGAAAAAGAAGATGCCGCATTCAAGGGGGTAAAAAGACTGATATTATCAAAGAGCTTGCTCATACAATACAATGAGCAACTCCCATTAACATGCAACGCATCATCCTTCGGACTGGGGGCGATCCTAAGCCACAAATTTCCCAATGGCAGGGAAGCCCCAATCGCATTCTACTCCCAGTCCATGTCAGCAGCAGAAAGAAACTACAGCCAGCTGGACAAAGAAGCACTGGCAGCTGTAGCTGGAATCAAAAGATTCCATGAACACCTTCATGGCAGGAAGTTCCAATTAATAACTGACCACAAGCCACTGCTAGGGAACATCGCAGGCAAACGGAAAACCCCACAAGTCCTATCTCCGCACATGATGAGATGGACAGAATTCCTAGCCTCCTATAAATACAAACTGCTCCACAAACCCAGGTCTGCAATAACACATGCAGATGCCCTCAGCAGATGCCAGTTGAAGACTTGAGTTGAAGACCCCACTTCAGCTTCACAAGTCCTAATGATTGAGTGCCTTCCGGAAAGCCCACTGACAGTGGCAGACATTGCTAAAGAAACCAGAATTGAGAAGACACTATTGGCAATCCATAGATGGGTCTGCCAGGGCTGGCCGGACAAACCACCAGGCGCCAAATTAAAAAAAAAAAATTCAATCGGCAGCACGAGATCTCAACTCAATTCAAAAGACACTACATGAAGGACACCTGGGCATCGTCCGAATGAAGGCGCTGGCTAGAAGCTATGTCTGGTGGCCGGAGATCGACAATGACATAGAGAGGTGGGTCAAGCTCTGCCAACCATGCCAAGCTTCCTACCCCGCCCCACCAGCAGCCCACACCACACAATGGGACAGCTCCCAAAAACCATGGTCCTGGCTCCACATCTACTTCGCTGGACTGCTACAGGGCCACATACTCCTTGTCATCATGAACGCCTATTCAAAATGGATTGAAGTCCAAAAGATGACAACCACCATGACCGAGGCAGTCATAGCCACCTTAAATAGGCTATTTGCTACACACGGACTGCCAGATGTCATAGTCTCTGGCAACAGTCCACAGTTTACAGCGGCCCAGTTTGGAAAATACCTAGTGAGCCAGGGAATCCAGCATGCCCTCTCAGCGCCGTTTTATCCTGCTGGGAATGGGATGGAGAAACAGACCATAAGATCAACAAAAGAGGCCCTCAGGAAAATGGGACCAGGTGAATTACAGGAGAAAATCAACCGCTTTCTCTTACTCCAACACACCATCCCAGCAACTCCAACTGACCATAGCCTAGCTGAACTTTTAATAGGCTGGAGGCTCAGAATTGGTCTAGATAGACCACACCCAGTCCAGAGAGACAACAACCACAACACAACACAATCAAGCCACAGAACCTTCCAAGTGGGGAAAGCAGTCTTTGTCAGAAACTACACCAGTGACCCCCAATGGCTCCCCAGCACCATAACAAAAATCATGGGGCCCCAGTCATATGTCCTTATCCTCCACGAAGGCAGGGAGTGGCGGAAGCACATTGACCAGCTTTGGAGCAGACTTGAACCCAACAACAGGAACTGAGGGGAGAGGGGAAGCCGGGCCAAAAGACAATCAGCAAGCTCTGGAAAAAAGTCAACAGAGGCTCCAGAGAATGACATCAATAAAGAAGAAGAAACACCAATCGTCCTACCTGGGTCCGTCATCTGAGGACTGGAGGCTGCACCTGTCGCAGAGGCCCAATAGCCATGGAAAGAAGGATGGAGACCGGAGAGTAATCCAGAGGCGACCGCTCCTGATAAAAATGCAGCAAGAATAAGGCTAGGCATGTGCAGATCGGAGAGAGAGCATCAGCGGCCAGCCTATCTGAATGACTATGCATGCCAAATTACTCACATGGACTGTCGGCACCAACCAGGTGGGGAGGGGTGCTGTGTTCGCACATGCACAGAACTCTTCTATGACCTTATGCTTTCCCAAGCACAGGAAAACCCTTTAATCTGATTGGCTGCAGGCTGACAGTTCCCTATAAAAGGGAGCTGCCTGCCTGCAGCACCTTGTT
>JAEANM010019021.1:0-12478 GCA_017656035.1 Myanophis thanlyinensis | reverse complement strand
CCTCCCTCCCTCCCTTTCTTCTTTTTTTCATGTAACCCAGCCCAGCAGCCAAGCCAGACATGATTTGTCAGATGGAATGAGACAACTTGTCATGGCCAATTCACCATCGGACAACTTGATGTGGAAGAATATAACAGTTCAATTTAATTATTTAAAATAATTTAAAAATAATTTTATTTTTTGTCACTCACATTACATTTTGTCCTTCCTTTTTTAATGACAGGCAGATTAGACAGATTAACAGAATTGGAAGGGACCTTGTAGGTCATCTAGTCCAACCCCTTGCCCAAGCAGAATATCCTATACCATTTCTGATAAATGGCAGTCCAATCTCTTTTTGAAAGCTTCCAGTGATGAGGGTCCCACAACTTCTGAAAGCAAGCTGTTCCGTGATTGATTGTCAGAAAATATCTCCTTATTTCTAAATTGACTTTCTCCTTAAGAAAATCAATTATTCCTTGTCTGGCCTTTGGGTGCCTTGGAAAATAATTTGACCCTTTCTGTGCTAGCCCCTCAAATATTAGAACACTGCTATCATGTCTCTCCTTCTCTTTATTAGACTAGCCATGCCCAGTTCCTGTAACCATTCTTCATATGTTTTAGTCTCCAGTCTCGTACTTGTCCTGGTTGCTCTTCTCTGCATTCTTTGATATTAGTGTAACTCTTGACCCATGGTTAGTTGCCCCACAACATGTTGGTCATGGTGAGTTGGCCATGGTAAATTGTCATAGAACCCTTGGCAGGGTAACTAATCACTATCACTAATGCAGGGTAAAAGGGTAACCCTGTGGTTAGAACTGGGCTGGGATACCACAACTTCCAGAGATGTGGCAAGCAACCCAGAGCCACATGACTGGGTGCAGGGTGGGCAAAAGGACAGAGATGGGGGAGAAATGGGGAATCATTGGAGACAGTCTCTTACTTTATGAGATTTGGGTCTAAGGACAAGCCTGGAATGGTTTGGATTGGGATAGCTACTCACTTAATAACCTATAAATCTCAGTTGACTATGGCAATGGGGAATACCCAGGTTCACCTGCTAAGCAATGAAATCATATGACATCTTACTTTGTGACCACATCACTCAATTATGGAAATTATGGTCCCAATCAAGATTGTAAATTGAGGACTGCTGATTTCTTGCCTGCTTGCCTGGATTATTTCACATTCTTTAAAAAAAAATTATTTGTGAAATGTGTGTGTGTGTGTGTATCACATCTACATACTTGTTTTGATGATTGCTAAATTTCCCTCCCTTTAACAGAGAACCTGAAGGTTGAGTACTGTTTTGTTTTTGTCCTAAATCGACAGAAGTGGAAATGTTGGCCTTTTCCTCCCCTCCCCGTTACTTGCCAGTCAACCTTAATTGCCATTTTTGTAATGCCATTTTTTTTAATTAAAAGAATGTGAGAACTCTGGTGTCTTGCCTCAAAGGCTCTGACTTTCTTATTATTATTTCACATAAGAGGAGGAGAAGGAGAAGGAGAAGGAGAAAATAATTTTTCTCCCTCACGGAACTATGTCCTACATTTTAAAAATATCAAGCCCAGCTTCTAAGGATTACTAGTACTCCAATTTTTATGAGCTTTTGCATTATTGTTTTTCCAATCATTGTTTTTCTCATGTGCGAGCAAGCAGCATTGTTTCTGGCAGCAACAAAGCTCCCATCTTGCAAGCAATATTCTTTAGATATGTTCCTAGGCATTAAATTTGATTTTAAAGCCAGTCTGTCCCCTTCCATATACACAAACACACACACAAAGTTACCATGTCTGGACTATCAAAATCTAGGTGACCAAGAGATGCCCGAAAAGTGCTATATGTAGTTTTCAATATTCTCTTCGGGTGTCTAGATTTCATTGGGATTTTTGCAATATTGTAGTCCTACACACACACACACACCCTGTTTGTGGCCAAAGGCAACACATTAAAAAGAATGATGTTGCCTAATAACTCTCAATTCCTGCTCTTGTGAGAATTAATTATGTTATGTTACGTTACCAAAGGGTTGTTGAGAGCTAGAGTTAAGACAGAGAGAAAACAGAAATGCCAAAATATTGCTATTATGGGTTTCTAATTTATTAGAAGGCTATCAATGGATTGAATTTGGTTCCAATAGAACTTCATAGAACTAGTATAATTTCCCTTGCTTTTCCAGTTAATATTCTGTAGGTCTTTCATTCAGAAATGATATGGTTTTTAAAATTATTATTATGTCTTCTTCAATGTCAACCTTGCCACTGTGGTATACAAGAAGGGAGACAATACCTAGTGGCATGATTAATTGAGAAATTTTATTGTGTTGTATTTTCTTGACACAAAGAGGCTATTGTCTCAAAAGTGAACTTTGTATGGATCAACTTAAATGGAGCAGTCATATAGATGAAGCTATACTATATACATATTGAAGATATATAAACAGCCTTATCAACAATTCAAGGGGAAACAATATGAATAATGCTTCATTTGTTTAAAAAATATAAAGACCAAATAAATAAATTAAAAGAACTTTAATTGAAATATTTATTTAAAAAAACAAGCCAAGTCAAAAACTCTGGAGAGATTTCAAAAATGCCAACATACAAAAGCAATATTAATAATTAGCATTTATGTCACACTCTGGAATTTTTATTTATTGAAGAGGTCTTTTAGGCCCCTTTTATAGGAGAAAGTGATCTCAGGACAGCATTCAGACATAATCCAATAATCACAAATAATAAAATATAATTAAAGTATGTCATGAATTGGAAACCATCTCACACAAGGCAGAACAAAAAGAAAAAGAAAAAAGCAAACCAGTTACTTAACTATAGGTTTAAAGTATTCATCAGCTTAGCATATAATTATTACTTTTTTTTTTAAAGAAGGACAAATTAGAGATCTGAAAATAATACTCTAAAAACAATGATCTAAACACCATCAGCATTCTGACAAAGAAGAAATAATAATCTACACCCAAAAGCTGTCTAAAAGGCATATTACTTGACAGGGATTTCTGCCAAACTTGTCTCACTGCTTAGTGCTGATAGATCAGGTTCCCTCATGCCATTGGTACAATACTATTAACATTTAAAATGGCTTTTTATAAGATTTGTATGTTTTTTTTAAACCCTGAAACAGTTTACAGGGTATATTGGTGGTCTATCTTAGGTTTCTCATCCTTAGCCACTTTAACTGCCAGAATTTCCCATTCTGGGAGCTGAAATCCACACATATTAATGTTTAATGGGAAATGCTGGTATATCTGATATAGTAATCCATTTCAAAACCATTTAGGGCTTAATGATATTCATGAAACAAAAATGGCAGTGGTGAGCAATGACAAGTTCATAGCCACACACTGTATTGAATGCTCAAAGCGTATTAATATCTACTACTAGAGCTGCGGTGGCACAGTGGTTAGATTGCAGTACTGCAGGCTACTTCTGCTGACTGATGGCTGCCAGCACTTTGCCATTTCGATTCTCACCGACTCAAGGTTGACTTACCCTTCCATCCTTCCGAGGTTGGTAAAATAAGTATCCAGATTGTTGGGGAAAATATGCTGACCCTGTAAAACTACTTTGAGGGGGCTGTAAAACACTGTGAAGTGGTATATAATCTAAATGCTATTACTGTTACTGTAATACAGGTAATCATTGATTTACACCCATTTGTTTAGTGACTGTTCTAAGTTACATTGGATTTATGACTAACTAGTGCAGCATTGCCATGGTCATGTGATGAAATTTCAGGCACTTGGCATCTGGCATATATTTATGACCGTGGCATTGTCCTGGGTTTATGAGATCACTAAGTGTAACTTTCCCAGCCAGCTTCCAACAAGCAAAGTCAATGGGAGAAACCAGATTCACTTAACAACTGTATGATTCACTTACCATTTGCATTGATTCATTCAACGATTGGGGCAAAACAGGACTCAACAATGTTGTTTAACAGAAATGTGGGGCTCAGTTGTGGATGTCAGTGGAGGGCTATTTGTTTACTGGCACCAACTAAGTTCTACCTGTACCATACCTGGGGTGGCTTCAATGGTACTTCCTAAATGAACAATCAAAGGTCTTACTTATTTTGAAAGGCATTAAATGAAGCCAAACTGAAGTAGAATTAGGCATGGCAGCAGCTACAACTTGAAAGGATGTGTTCAGACACCAGCATGATTTTCCTGCTTTTGATCAGAGTAAACATTGTTGCAGCATTGTGTGTTGGGTCATAGATATAGATGTAACACATACAAAAATGCATGGATAATGCCATAATGTTGTAAGACTATTTGCATCAGTTTGACACCTCTTATCTTTCCCTACAGGGTACTGTACTACTGATGCTGTGGATCAGTAGTGAGTTAAAAAAAATAAAGCTGAAAGAGGTATGAAAAATAGAAAAGTTATATTGAATTTTTTTTAAAGATTCCTTTCAACAATCCAAGAGGGTAACAATTAACTGACCTCTTCCAAGGAACCAGCTATTCTTCAGATGTAATTTTTGAATGAAGATATTTGAAGAAGTGATCAGTGATAATAAGCACCTAGTAGTGAGAAGAGAATATGGTATTGCATAAACTTATCAGAGTCCCAAATAACTCTGCCCTGTTTTTAATTTTAATTTGTTCTTTCAATTTAAGACATACCACCAAGATAAATAAAGACATCAATTCCAGGCTATGGAATAAGCCAAATATTAAAATCATTGAAAGCTGACCCTGAAAGCCTCTTTAGGCTGAACATTTGGAGGTTATCAGAATTCCTTTAAAAAAACAACACCCCACTGTAATATTTATCAGAAAGTTAGTCCACTATGCTTTAGCCTTCCTTAATTCTGTGTGCATTTGAATAATTCAAGAGAGCTAAGGCAGTGGTCTACGGTTTTGCAGCATTCGTTATCTGGCTGTGCTAGTATAATGACTATTAAAAATTTTATTTCTCCTGGCTGCCTTTCTACCTCTCTGACAAAATGGTTTAGTGAGCCATTCAAAAGATATTGTGAGGTGATAGTGCCAAAAAATGGTCTTCGTATTCCAGCTTGCCTAGGATCAATATAGTTCTGGTCTGTGCTATTCTGGTGTCAGTGCAGCTTTGCAACATTCTAAGTGATTGGTGGATACCTCACAACAAATTGCAACACATCAAAAACTTCCTCTAATTTATATGTACTCCACCCATTATATTTTTCTTTTCTATTGTACTGCCAGCTAATTGGCTTTTAATAATTATTTATTGATATATAATAAATTTATCAGTTTACTGTTTGACGTACTGACCACTAGGTGGCACCAAAAAGTAAAAGCTTGGTATCCCTTGGGCACTGTCTAGTGGTCATTTGTGTTTGTGCAGTAAGATGTAATCAATGAATTAGTGTTGCTGAAGGACTGAAGTTGAGAAAGAGATTTAGCCACAGTTGTTAAGTGAATCATTGCAGTTACTAAATTAGTAATCTGGTTCTGAAGTGAATCTGGCTTCCCCATTGACTTTGCTTGTCAGAATGTCGCAAAAGGGGATCACATGACCCTGGGACACTACAACTGTCATAAATATGAACCAGTTGCCAAGCTTCTGAATTTTGATCACATAACCATGGGGATGTTGAAATAGTCATATATGTGAAAAATGGTCATAAGTCACATTTTTCTGTGCTATTGTAAATTTGAATGGTCACTAAATGAAGTGTTGTAAGGACTACTTGTATCAGCTTTTCTATAACTAATAAAATTACTCCCAAAAATTAGATCTAGCAAAATCTGTATTATATTTTAATTTCTTTTTTTCTGAGCATTTAAGTCCAATGTTTTAGTAATTTTGAAAAAAAAATAATCAGTGATTGTATATATTTCAGTCTTGAATGTATATTTCAGGATATACAGGACACTTTTTTTCCTTTAAATCTCTTGAAATATACATACATACATACATACATACATGCACAATATATATATTAGAGTACACCTGCCATAAGTGGCAATTTGCTTTCTATTACATTGATCGTTATGATTATTTTGCAAGTCCTTTCTTTCAGTCTTGTGCATAATGTGTTGTAAATCAGATTCAAGTCAGTACAGCAATTGATGGTTTCTATGGATGCCCAACTTTCAAGCACCTCCCTAGCTGTTTTATCACTAGAACAGCCTAATATCTTTGCCTTCTGGAATCCAAAAGTATGCCCCTCTTGTTGGATGTTATTATAGACAAGCAAAAGTTTGTCTTCCTGGTTCACTGCCAACTCATGTTTGTGTAATCTGACGGGGAGATGTTTGCCTGTCTGGCCCACCTATTTCACACCACAGTCATTACATGGGATGCAATAAACTACCCTGGATTGTTCACTTGCAGGTAGAAGGTCTTTTGGTTTCTCTACATGGGGCTCCCCTTGAAGAGCATCCGGAGGCTAAAGTTGGTGCAGAGTGCATCCGCGCGGGTGATCCTGGGGGTTCCTTGGAGCTCCATATTACACCTCTCATGTGCGAGTTGCACTGGCTCCCTGTGGCCTTCCGGGTGCGATTCAAGGTGCTGGTTCTTACCTTCAAGGTGCTCCATGGCTTGGAACCCGGGTACTTATGGGATCGCCTGTTGCCACCATCAGCCTCCAGCCGAACTGTGCGTTCCCACTGTCAGGACGGTGTCATCTGACAGCCCCGAAGGTTCAAGCCTTCTCTGTGGGTGCACCCTCCCTTTGGAACGAATTGCCCCCGGAGATCTGAACCATCACGAACCTATGGACCTTCCAGTGCACATTAAAAACCTACTTGTTTCAATAGGCCGGTCTGGACTAGTACTTTTAGTGGGGTTTTAAATTAGTTTTTAAATTTTAAATCTTTAACATTTTAAATTTTTTAACTGTTTCATTTTAATTGGTTTTAATTTAATTAATCAGCCACCGCACTTATTTAAATTTAAATTTTGTTTTAAAATTGTTATATATCTGTGTTTTTTAAAAGGCCGTACACCGCCTCGAGTCCTTCGGGAGGGAAGCGGTATAGAAATCAAATAAATAAATAAAATAAATGAACTGCCAAAACGCTACCCCTGGCCCTATTCCCATTATAGATTATTCCTAGTATCAATCCTCCCTCTGCATTTGATCTTACCAGCAAGGGTGGCCCTGTGGGAAACAGCCAAATTCACCTGCTGGATGTCCTCCTAATACACAGAAAGATATTTATTGCTGTAAAACACTGATACTGTAGGTTAAGTCAAAGGATAAAAATAATACACACTAATAGTGAAGTAAAAGCTGTAACACCAGAAAGGGAAAGACAACTTGCTAAGCTAAACTTTCTTCTGCAACCCACAACACACTCCTTGTGTGACCATCTCACCTTATTATTTGTTTGTTCCTTTATTTTCCATCTTTATTATTTTTATAAATAATTCAAGGCAACGACCATATCCAATTGACCACATGTTTTCCTCACAACAACTGTTTGAAGTGAGCTGGGATGAGAGAGCATGACTGGCTCCAGTTTCCCCATCTGGCAGGACTTGAATACATGGTCTCCCATTTTCCCCAGACTGTTGCCTTAACTGCTAGACCAGAACTTGAGGAACAGGCACCTCTTAAGTGCTTTTTGGAAGGTTGAAAGGGTCAGGGTCTGCTCCATCTCAAACTGTTCCGATAGGGGAGGAATGCAATGGAAGAGTCATGTTTCCCAGATCCCATAAGATAGAAACATGTAAGGGAAAGGACTTGGGGCAAGCCTACCCTATGCAAACTAGTGGGCAGCCTGATGTTTTTAGGGAGTGATAGTTCTTCTGCAAGAAGAATACTGGTGATCCCTCTAGCAAAACGAGTAACTCATTAATCCATTGAATGAGTTCAAGGCAGGGGTGTCAAACTGGCGGCCTGCGGGCCAGTTGCGTCATGCACAGGCCACGCCCACCCCAGTTCTGCAATGGGGGAAAACATCGCGATATATCACATGACGGCAATGTGATGCTGCAAGTTTGGCATCCGTAATTTAAGGTGTTGCATGGAAAAATCCCATGCGGTTAAAAGCTATCTATTTGTATCTGTATCCACCATAAGCGAGAGATCCTCCTATTCCTAACACTCAGGGGGGACTAGCAATTAAAAGTGACGAGGTGAGTGAGTTTCAAACTTGCGAGATTTTGTTAACGTAGCCCTACAATAAAGTGGATGTAGCTCATCTAGTGGTGTTTCCTGTCTCATTTCCCTGAGAAGGTCAACACCAATCTTGCAAGTCGGAAAGTACAAACTTCCCTTTGCCACTTTTAACGGAACCCTTTAAAGTGCTAAACCCATTAGGGTAGCTGTTTCCCACATTTCTTTCTTCGACTGTTAAATGATTGTGGACTCTCACCTCTCTTGTCTAATGGTTTCCTAGGCAGCATTTCCTCTCCTCAAAAGTTATCCAGGCGTTCTATTAAGTTTTCCTTGCTTTCTGAATGGAAGAGTCATTGAAAAACAATCTCTCTGCCCCTCCTACCCTCTCCCTCCCATGTGACTAGGAAATCTTACCGGCAGCTCAGATCAGGGTTAGGAAATGTATTAATTGTACAAACATATACCCAAATGGAAAAGGCTCCTCATTTACACCCACCCACACAACTTCTCACAGCCTTGTGGGGACACAGGAATCAACTATCCTTCCCCTTGCATCTTACAGTGCACACAGCATAGCCTCCTCAAGTGAAGGCGGCTAAGAATATCCAGACTTGGTATATAAAAGCCCGGGTGGTGCAATGGTTACTGCAGGCTAATTCTGCCCACTGCCAGGAGTTTGATTCTGATGGGCTCAAGGTTGACTCGGCCTTCCATTCTTCTGAGGTCAGTAAAATGAGGACCCAGATTGTTAGGGAAAATACTCTGACTCATAAACTATTTAGAGAGGGTCGTAAAGCACTATGAAATGGTATATAAGTCTAAGTGCTATTGCTATGGCTGTTGCTGCTGCTGCTATACAGGCAGGAATTAATCAATGGACAGAAATATACCACAATCAGCAAGAAGCAGATTAAGAAAAGCAACAGACAACAATTATCACCCTGTCATTCCCTTTCCTCCTTTGCACTTATATTTACTTAAGATTATTGTCAAATCCCTCATTACCTATTACTCCCTGCTGAGTTAGATGATGGCAGGAATCCATGATCAACTCCCATGTGCAACTTACATAGATTCAGACCAATAGAGTTCTGGACTCAATCCTGTAGAATACCCCCAACTATATGTTGTCCATATAACAGAATAAAAAAGTTGGAACGGACCTTGGAGGTCTTCTAGTCCAACCACCTGCTTAAGCAGGAGATACTATACAATTTCAGACAAATGGTCATCTAATCATCTTCTTTTGTTTTAATGACCCCATAATCTCTTGCAGGGTGGGCAACTGGGCAACTGAATGGAGCTGAGTGTTTACTGGCCGGATGCCCTTCCTGTTGCCAAAGCAGAGTTTTGTTCAGCAGATAAATTCTCATTGTGCCCGGAGAGATAAATTATCTGCCTCTATCTAGGATCGAACTCACAGCCTCCTGATTGTGAGGCTAGAGTTCCTCTAGGACCACTCACAAATAGTCATCTAATCTCTTCTTAAAAATCTCCAGTGTTGGAGCACCCTCAATACCTGGAGGCTAGTTGTTCTACTTATTGTTCTAATTGTCAGGAAATTTCTCCTTAGTTTTAGATTGGTTCTTTCCTTGATTAGTTTCCATCCCTTGCTTCTTGTCCTGCCTTCAGGTGCTTTGGAGAATAGGCTGACTCCCTCTTCTTTGTGGCAGCCCCTGAGATATCCAAACATTGCTATCATGTCACCTCTATATCATACAGGGCTGGTCAAATCCAAATTCCAATTTGCAACTGTTTCTACATATTTCCACAGAGTTTTCCACATATCATGTATGTGTTTATACTTACGTTTATAATATTTCTGACTTTATATTTCATTTTTTTTTTATTTTTTTCTCTCTTGCATTTTTACCAAAATGTGATTTGCATGTGCCATATAATAATAAATAATAATAATAATAGGAGGTGGTGCTGAAAAGTCAACATCCTTGGATTTGGACATCCAATATTAAACATCTTGTCTCCTCCATGCCTCTGTTATTCTACTTCTTTTTCTTTAAAAACAAAACGTTCTTCTTATATAAATCTTATAGTAGATCCCTGTAGCATTTTATAATCCTTTCCTGATGTCTTAATCTTCCATGGACTTCCAATTACTCTGAGAAACAGGAGCAGAGATGCAATGAAATGCCAAACCACTTTTCTAATAATGCATGCTACTTCTAGAGTAAGGATGGAGAATCGAGTAATTTTCTTTGCATATGGATGAGCGCAGTTAACAATGGGAGCAAAGCTAAATGACAACAGAGGAAATTCTACCAGTGCCCTAATCAATCATTTGGGTCTTGAAATATTTTGTTTCATAGTAGTAAACTACAGACATTTGACTTGTGATTAATTTGGTTTTAACTGGCTATTTTAAATGGAAGAAGTAAGCCAATTGCAGCTTTTTATTTACTATTTCCTTCCTAATTAACTTGCAGCAGACATCATAAAGCCAATTGTCATAGACTGTCTCTTGCTGATAGTAACAATGCCTGTTCAATTTTGCTGAAGGCATCTCTTCTGCCTGGTGACATTGTTGTTATAGCACTACCGTTGCTGGAGAACAGAATGGACTCTTGGAACACTTTTTTTTTCCAGAATGTGTTTCTCTTAGTGACAGAGGCTCTGGAAAATGTAAGTTCTAGGAACTTTGCAGCAGTGCTGATTAAAAGGGCCCTCTGGTAAAATTGCAGATCCCAGAGACTCTAATCTCATAATGGTTTTGCCACCTTTAAAGCATTGGGAGGGAGATTTGCAATTATCACCACTTGCAATGGGAGGATGTTGTTTTAATTTTGAGGTCATCCAATAATTTCCTCCCTGATTTCCTTCTTAAAGCAGGCCTCTGGACTGTAAAATGGACTAGGCAGAGCTATATATATATAAATATTGAATAATAAAAAAAATGTTTCTATTTACAGATAAAATTCCCTACCAACTTGTTATGGTTGATCTTTTCAACTCTAAATACATGTTTTTAAGAGTCATTTATATATGCTTAGTAGATTGTCAACAATTGTCACCTCTGTAGATCACCTAATGATTGACAACCTCCGATTACATCATCTAGTGGCTGGTTCAAATTCATCATTAATATAATAACGATGGACTAACAAAGTTAGATGTATATAAAATCTTGAATCAGGCCGTACCTAATTCTTGCAACCGTTCTTCCTTTTTTTTTTTTTATTTGATTCCAGGCATTTAATCATCTTAGTTGCTCTTCTTTGCACTTTTTCCAAAATCCCAACATATTTTTTGTATTGTGGTGACCAAAACTGGATGCAATATTCCAGGTGTGGCCTTACTAAGGCTTTATAAAATAAAACTAATATTTCACATGATTTTGATTCTATACCTCTGTTTATACAACCAAGGATTGTATTCACTTTTTTGGCTGCTGCTGGACACTGCTGGCTCATGTTTAAGTGATTGTCTACTAGGACTTCAAGGTCCCTCTCAGTTACTGTTTTTGAGCCAGGTTTCACCCCCCCACCCCCCCAAAAACACCTCACCACAACTTGAGTCGACGCAACCTACTTGCCCTGGTTGACTCACCTTGGCTGTATTGCGCCAGCCAATTCAACCCAGTCACATGGTCAACTAACTGCAGAACAACTCACCTTAACCAACTCAACTTAACCAACAGGACATTTCAATACGGCATAACTCAAGAGGGGGACAAGTAGAATTGCAGCTCACCCCACCTTTGAGGACTTCTAATTTGAGAAAGTTCAAAGCTAAAACAAGACAAGGCCAGCTGTAATTCACTTGTCCCTCTCTTGAGTTATCTTGCATTGAATTGTTCCACATTGAGTTGGCCAGGGCAAGTCAGCCGTGGCAAGACGATCAACGTGAGTTGGCCATGATAAGTTATCCTAGACCATGAAATATATACTTTCTGTGTGGGAGGCCCCATATTCAACCTCCACAATGTCATGTTAGAGCAGGAAAAAAATTCTCCCCAAATCCTTGGAGAGCCACTGCTTCCCAGCATCATCATTCTGATTTGATGTACCAATGGTCTAATGTTATATAACAGAGCCTGTTAATATGTTTTGCAAAATGTTTTGCAGAAACCTGCAGAAAGGTCTGTAAGAGATATTCAGTGAAGCTGTGTTGGTTCACTGGAAAGTCACTTGACTTCCATGATTCAAAAAAACAATTTATTACTTTTGCCAGCTGGAGCTGAAGTACTCTTATCTTGGGACTCTGGTCAGTTAAATAGCAGTTCAATATCATAAATCTATTTCAATTTCAATTTCAAATTTATTGCTCACATACACAGTCATACATGGTACGATATGCAGTGAAATGCTTATGCAACTGGGGGTAAATTAAGGCAGGAAGGGAGGGTGGGGGTTAGAAAAATAGTTAAGGGTAGTTGGGAAGGTGGGAGTTAGATGCAGTCATG
>JAEANM010019020.1:0-12478 GCA_017656035.1 Myanophis thanlyinensis | reverse complement strand
TACATGGCTCTTGAGGCAGGCATAACCAAGGTCCAAGATCAAAGTAAGTGGTATCTTGAGTTAATTTAGACCTTGGAAAATGGGAATAATATCAGTTTGCATAAGTTTGAAAAAAAAAATTCTAATTTGAAGAGGTCTACTTTTCCTGTTCTTTTAACTGTATATAAATTAAAACAACACCTCGGAATATCTTAAAGAACACACATAACCTTGAATTTTTAACAACACAACTGTAATAATGTGGTATTGTGAGAGGAAATCTATTCTCATTAAGAAAAACAACACCATGAACAGCCAATGGCTGTCCTTTATTCTGTTATCTTTCTTCTAAGAATAATTCTTTCGCACTGCTGAGTTTTATGTGAATTTCACTGATCAGCAACCAAAACAGGACATCCTCCAGAAGGACTATTGCTTGTGTTAACTGGGCCTCCAGTATAGGTAAAGACAAAGATTTAAAATGGGAGGATTGTCTTAAAATGGGAGAACCTGGTAAGAAATAGGTCAGAATCTTTCTCTTGTATGCATTCAAGCTGGCAGCAAGACAAGTGGGCCTATTTTGTGACTTAGAATGCCAATTATTGTAAGTTCTTGTTCTTTATTATGAGTATATAACCTATGTTGTACCAACAAACACCTTTAAAACAAAAGCTGAATGAACTTGTTTTGAAAATTATAATGGCATCTGACCTCAGGTTAGACATTCTGAAAATTAGACATGCTTTGTAGATCCTAATATTTGGAGTAATCCCAATTTGAGAAGCCATTACTAGAATAAAACTAATAACGGAGAACAGAATGTACCTACAAATGGGATATCTGACATAACCCTTCTGTATATCTTCTAAAAACAAAGTATGCTTATTTTGCTTAACACCATGACCTTTACAGTCAGATCTGTATAATTGAAATAAAGGAATCAATCAGCAAAAGCTAATTAAAAATCTCTAACGGCTGACAGCTGTATTAGTTCCTCCTTCTCCCTTATTATGCTTGGCAAAAAAAAAAAAAAAGAATTGTGTGGAAGAGCTGCACCTTTGTTTGTCTGAAATTGTCCATGAGCTCCTGAGCTGGGCACAGAGGCACCTTGTGTACAGGAACTTCCACACCGTCAATATTTTTATATACCAAATCTTTTAGAGTCGCATTTGCACCTTCTCCCAAGAAGCTCAGTATTGCCAGAGCTCCTGCCAGCTGACTAATTGGAGCATGCAAACACTGACATTCCATTCTGCCCAACAGCTCCCCCACCCTTCCCTACAGGCCTTGGTGCTTTTGTTTTGTGGCAAGGAAAAAGAAGTGCTTGAGGGGAAAAACCATCCTCTAAATCCACTAAGGTAGTGTTTCTCAACCTTGGCAACTTTAAGATGTTTGGACTTCAGTTCAAGAGTTGAAGTCCAAACATCTTAAAGTCGCCATGGTTGAGAAACACTGCACTAAGGGAATGGGGCCTTGTCTTCAAGAAGGAGAGAGGGAAACAAGAGGTGGGGCGACCTTCCTCAGTATCTATGATGGCTGCTTTTTTTGGGCTGGAAAGAATTATGGAACGTATCACAATAAGGCTTTCTTCCCAGACAGAGCAGAGGTAGGACAGAGGCAGATCGCCCTTCTGGTTTGGGAAAGAAAATCATGCACAGGTAGTCCTCAGGTTACGACTACAGTTGAGCCCCAAATTTATGTTGCTAAGTGAGACAGTTGTTAAGAGAGTTCTGCCCCATTATACAACCTTCCTTGACACAGCAGTTAAATGAATCACTGCTCTTGTTAGTGACATAGTTGTTAAGTGAGTCTACCTTCCCCATTGTCTTGGCTTGTCAGAAGGTGCAAAAGGCAAATCACATAATCCCAGGACACTGCAAGTATCATAAGTATGAGTCAGTTGGCAAGCATCTGAATTTTGATCACAAGACCATGGGGAGCTGCAATGGTTGTAAGTGTGAAAAATGGTCATAAATCATTTTTTCATGCCATTATAACTTCGGTCACTAAATGAACTACTGTAAGTCACGGACTGCCTGTATTCTAAACTTCATTGCAGTCTTAGTGATGTGAGCCCTAGACTCCATATTAGACTCCATAAGAAGAGATACACAAACATTATTATCTCTCAGTATTTGTAATTTTTATACTCTAATATATCAAGAAAAGATCTTTATGTGCTGTGGACATCCAACACTGCCAGAAACCCAGAAATACTCTGGGAGATAACAACAAGATTCTTACACAATGCATAATTTTTATATAAATGAATCAATGCATTAAAAGGATTACTTATGTAACTTCTGATTTTACATTATAGCTCAGAAAATAGCAAATGTAAAGATAGTTTTTATTTTTTAATAGTTTTTTTTCTCTTTTGAACAACTGCAAATTAGAACTATGATTTTCAAACGTTCTCCAGCATGTTGACATGAACAGTGCAATCTCTCTCTACTTGTCTCTGTCTCTCTCTCTTTGTGTATATATGTACGTGTTTAATGATAGAAATGGTACATTACCATCCAGCGTTCTCCAACAAATTCCTTGTAATGGCTGGAGGGACTGAGCAGTTATAATAACCCATGCCAATATAAGATCTCCAGATTTTATTCTTGCTGGCAATACTGTATAAAGTTTCAAGAATTTCATTTTCACCTAGAAAGAAATGTGTACAAAATATTGTGTGAATATTTCAATAAAGGTTAAGCAAGCCTTTTGCAGCAGTTAGCCTATTTTCATGGAAATATACATGAAAGTGGTCAGCAACATGAGCTGACTCCCTGTTCCTTCATTTCAACTGTCTGCTTATTTTTCCTGTTTCTCATACTGAAATTTATAGAAATGGGTGATTATTCACAATTATTATAACTTACACAGAACTTTTCGGTTACATTTATTCTTTATGAGGAATAGTGTAACAACACTACTTTTTTTTCAAGAGCTTTTTGAAGTCAAAAGGGTATTTAAAATATTTAAGTACACTTTTAAAACAGCTATATTTATTTTATTTTCATTCTTACATAAACCATGTAGTTTCCTTGCACCAATAAAAAGCAGCAAGCCAACTATTTTATCTCACTTGAGATGTATAAGGAAGTTCTTTCATTTCACACTGCTTCTTTTTCTCAAGCCTATTTGACATAAATCACATATGTATAATACCCTTTCCTCCTATTTTCCCCCACAGCAAGAACCCTGGGTAGCACATTAGGATGAGAGTATAAAGTCACCTCATAAATTGTGCTGGTTGAACTAGAATTTAACTGCCCCCAATAACTCAGTTTGTTATGTTAAAATAAAAATTTAACAAGCCTTTCAGCATACATTCCCCACATTTATGAAAACTGTGGTTTGTAGAAAAATGCTTTAGTGGTTTAATTTTACTTGGTAAACTGATTTTATTTCCTTGATTTCATGTGGTGCAGTCATTAAGGAATGGATAAAACTCAAATTCTAGGATGCTGTACATGCAGGCTCAAGCTTCTGAATCAAAGGTAGGATATACATCTAATAAATCAATAAATAAAATTACAGTATACTCAGCCATAGCTAACCTTAACACACAACCCCATTCACTATGGATTCTATCATGAAGTCTTTCTTTGTGTGAATTTGGACATCTCGTGAGCTGAAAGTGAATCAATCACATTACAACAGCATCATGCTGAACCATTGGGAGTCTGCAGGCCAACTTTTGTTGAACTACACAGAAAAAGTTATAAGTATTAAAATGTAATGTGCTGCTATCAGTCTGAGGACAATTCCATATATTTTGCTGGGGAGGTTAGATTTCCCATGGATTCTGTCCTTGAAAATAAAATATACTTTTTTAAAAAATCAGTCAGTCATCTGAGAAAAGCATATTGGTAGCCTTTCCAATGAGGATCAAATCTCTTTGAAGCCTAATTCCTAATCAAAAGTTTCAATTGCCATAATTTCAGTAATATCCTTGCACTGCTTAAAGTGAAAAGAGTATCAAATTATACAGATCTACACTGAATGCGCTGAAGAAATCCCTCAGCACATGGTTGAATATCACTAGGCTTAGCATTCATGAACAGCTGCAAGTTCTCTTTAAACTAATGATAATTTAAAAAAACCTGTATGATGACATGGTACTATTGCAGAATTAATACCCCAAATACATATTCTGGAAGTTCTTGCAAATTAATCAGTGCCTATTCTACAAAGGAATGTGAACATCAATACCAAATCTTTTTTCTACCTTTATAGTAAATGATAAAAAAAACCTGTTTCTTAGATAATAAAACTGCTGTACAGAAATAAAGGAAGATAATACTGGATAATACTGCTTCTCCTGAAAAAATTACAGGAATTGTTAATTTACAACTGTTAATAAATAATAGCTGAAGTAAAACTATAGTTCTCAGGATTCTAATTGTTATAAATAAATTGAATAAGAACTTGGCAAATTTCATCAGATTGCAATGGCAAAACAGGTTTGAGAGAAAAAAAGCAGTGAATATATAGGTTATACACAAAACATGTATGTTGGTTGTATAAATCTGCAGACTCAGCAGATTTTAAATTGGGGTTTCTAGCAATTTGGCTTTAAAATGTTCCTTATAACTTTTTTTTTATTGTAGCAGCAGTTAGTTTCTTCTGCACAATAGTAGCATGCATTATCTGATCTGCTCACTTTGCCAATATATAGAAGGACCTTTATTGATTATTGGAAACTTTCCAGTTGATTTGCTATTAGTTTGGCTATTGTTGTTTTGTCTTTCCCAGCAGCTGGACTATTTTTACTGTGGTTTCAAATGCATCAAAAATGGGTTGCAGTTAAGAGACTGAATCCTTGCCTGGACACAACATTATGGGATGTAAGGGGATAGGAGTTGCTTTTGACTTTGCACATAGACTTCCTATGGATATTCCCCATCCCTGCTCTTGATCAGCTTTTGATATATTTTAACGTCAGATCCATCTCTGGTTTTTTCCAAAGGAGTTTGTGACAGAAGTGCTAAACTATGGTTGCCTTTGATTTAGAACCAATTCACTCCAGTTGTTTTCAGCAAAGAATTCAAATACTCTTGCCTTTCCTGTTTCTTCTTGACCCTTATTTAAATTACTTGCAGAACAGGCATGGCTGTTTAAATGTTCGTGTTAACAGACTTTGCAATGCTACATCTTTTTTTTTATATGAATTAACTGGTCATTTATATAATCCATCTGACCATGTATAAACCATCTCCCAAAGGTGCTTTTTCAAAGAGGCAACTGGACTTTCTGGTTTTTCTTTGAAGAGGTTTTGCTTCTTATCCAAGAAGCTTCTTCAGCTCTGATTGGATGGTGGGAAATGGAAGGATTTATACTCCTTGCAGGTTGAAAAGACGAATGGAAATACAAGAGCTGAAGAAGCTTCTTGGACGAAAAGCGAAATATCTTCAAGGAAAAACAAGAACGTCCAACTGCTTTTTGAAAAAAGCATCTTTGGGACAACCGCGACCTGGATGATTGAGAATAGACATTTGACCATGGATTTAAGCTGCTTATTCTTTTGTCTCCATTCTTGGAATATTTGTTGGATTCATGACTAATGGCTTCAAAACGGTTATCTTTGGAGCAGATCATCTTGATCAATCTATTGTGCTGCAATTTGCTGTAATAATTTCTATTTCTGTCTAAGCTGGTTGCCATTTACCTCTATGAGCTTTTCTATGACATCATTCTTTTTCTTCAGGTCATGGAACCAGATCATGGACCACAGCACCAGTATCTCTGGGCTCCTAATGCCTGCTTATGCCTGCATACTATTAGGAGAATTAAAGGAACTGTCCTATACAAACATGACCTCAATTCAGAAAAAAAAAAACCCATGCCAAATACTTAGATTTATATAAGCAGTACAAATGAGAAGATCTGATGAGATATGAACCTTGATATGGTTCATGGCTAGTAATGGCATGATCTTTATTTTAATCCTTAAAATTATTATATGACATCATTATTCCCAGGGCATCTGCAGAGTATGGCAAAGAAAGTTAAGGTGGTGGCTGTGATCTTATGATCAAAGTTCCTCCTGTTTTTTTCAAATGTGTGGGCACCCTTGTGCAACGAACATGAAAAACTATCAGGATTTTGATTGCCCTGTCAAAATGCCATCTGCTGCCATCTTGTTTTTTTCATCATACCCTGTGAGCACTCCTGATCATTCCAATACATATGTTTAGAGTTAAGCAGCTTATGTTGCCCAAATGGCACAAATTACACATAGGAAACTTGCACTAGCCAATGATGGAAATAAATATGTAAATATAACACTGAGGAAATGGGAAACCCTATACTCATTTAATTTAAGACAGACCCTTCCTTTGCATACAGTCCAAATAGAATCCTATCAACCTGTGATGGGGACAGGTAGCCCTGGGGAGAAAAAAATAAATGGAAACACTCAAGACTTTAAATTCTTGGAAGTGAGCTCCTCTTCATACAGGCAGTAAATAACCAGGTTGATCATTTTTACCAAACATGACAGGATTTATTTTTCTTGAATGGCAGGATCTATGTAGCTTATCAATAGCCTGCCACCAACACAAATTTCAAGGATTAAACTACAAGAAGAAAGCCATACAGTTCAAAGACTGCATCTGTTTTGTGGCAGATGTGGCAGATAACTGACTCTTTTTAAAAAGTGAGCAGAACATTGATTTGAAATAATGATGGTGGCCAGATTTTACAAATATGTATTTCCAAACAGTGACACAGACAAGAATAGCTGCATGGAGATGTGAAATAGGCTGTATAATGGGAACTATGTAAATAATGGAGTTTGATATATTGATCAAAGTATAAGTCACCACCAATGCATCATTAAATATTGATATTCTATTAAATATCATATTCTATTCTGGAATATGATTTATAAGAATGATTTATATGCTTGCATTTGGAATCTTTATCCTAAGTGTTTTCTTGTGGTAGTTATTTTGGACTCTCCTGTACCTCTTTGTACTACTGGACTCACATTAATAGTACATTAATTCTGTACCAGTGTTACAACACAGCTATTGCATAAGATAACTATGACACAACTAATAAGTTCCTTCTTGAGCTAATAAGTTAATATAATTTTATGCCTCCAGAGTTTTTGCTTTAAGTCTCATCAGCTTTAGTTAGCTCAGCCAAAAGCAGATGACTTGTCATTGGTGGTTGGAGCATATCATATTAAGTTAACATTCTCTTTTGGTGGGGTATTATATTTTAACTTTTTCTTTCAAAAGAAAAAAGTTCATTGAATCTCCTGAGCTACAGCAGTATGACACTGATGTAGTAAAATCAGTTCCAGATAGTTTTTGGATTGCACTCGAACTTCAGATGACTATTAAAGTTTTAAAGAGGTTTTTTTTCCCCAGAAAAAAATATAGCCTAAGTTAAAGTACAAAACATTTGAAATCTTTTATAGGCAGTTTTTATCATATCATAGTACAGATATTGGCCTTTGATTATGCATCCATCAACTTGGAGGAAGCTGTAAACAAGTGTACTGAATGAACTGAGAACTTGACACCGAAGAAGGCAGTAAACACTTTTAAGAAGGCTTTGGCAATAAGCCATCTGACTCAGGCTATTTGTCCTAATTTTTTTAGGGCAGCAGTTAAGACAAAACATACTACAGACTTTGCTGGAAATAGTTGGCTAATCATTCAGGAACTTCAGCTGGAAATTCCTTTTTCTAAATAAATGCCTGTTCTGACCTTGCTTATTTTTCCTAGCAGAAGGAATTGCATAACATGATCATAGGCAATAATCTTAGTGTCCAAGAACAAAGTTCATCGATCGTTTGGCACTGCTATATCAGAATTAGAAGTCAGAGGGAGGAAGAAAAAAAAGAATACTGCACATTCAGTCCAATGTTAACTTTTAGGCACCTTCAGAAACAAGGTGTTGCTTTTCCCTGGAAAGATGCCCTCCATTTCTCATAAGAGCTTAAATAGCTTTTAAAACACATTACAATTACCATTCATTTTCTGTATACTATATCCACGTGTCAGCAGCCAATAATTACTTTTTTTTTTTTTACAATTGTAGAATTCTACAGTGTTAGAATTTATTTTTTGCCATACTTCCCATACATATTGGAAATATTTCTAGTGACTTCATGGAAAAAACTAATTGGATTACAGGCACTCCTTGACCTACAATGGCAATTGGGATAGGAATTTCTGTCGCTAAATGATGCATTTGTAAACTGTGAGTGCTTCACTTAATGATGGCAATTCCCTGCAGTCCCAGTTGCCATTGTTAACTAAATCCCCCTGTCGTTAGGCAAGGCAACTTCCTGCTGGCTTCCCAGAACCAAAATCAGTAAAGAAGCTGGAAGGAAGTTGCAAGTTCCAGGCAGACAGGCAGGTAAGTGGCTCCTGCTAGGTAGGGAAAGAGATTGATGGGATGCATAGGAGTGGTTGGGGAAGGTGTGTGAGAGGTGTGGCATGGAACATGAAAGGTATGCGAGGATATATAAGGGGCATAATACAGGTAGGGAGGGTTAGTGAGGGTGCAAACTGTAAATTGGTGAGGGATTCAGGGAGTGCGTAGAAGATGCAGTGAGGGCCAGGGAGGTTGGGCAGGGATGCAGAAGTGGCTAATGCAGTCCAGGTGTAGAGGGGCTTAGGGAAGGTGTGGTGGAGGAGACTCATCTCAGCGACTTGTTACCTGCCCTGCCAGCATCTCTGTTGGCAGTTTGTGGAAGTTGTCAGGGAAAGTTGCAAATTGCAAATGGCAATTATGTGATTGTGAGTGCTGCAACAATAAATGTCCATTAATAACAATAAATGTGAACCAATTTCTAAGTGCCCATACAGCAATCATATAACTGCTGGGGTTCTGGGACAGCCAGAACTCTAAGGACTGGTTGTAATTAACATTTGTTCAGCATCCTTGTAATTTCGAACAGTTGCTGAATGAATGGTCATAGGTCAAATCAAATAAAATCAAATTTTATTCATCACATGCACAGTCATGTGAAGTGTCAATGATTACCTGTAGAATTGACTACATTGACTACCTATAGTCAATGACTACCTGTAGAATTTCTCCTTTTGGGCCCTAGAATGCAGCTTGAATGAATAAAGCATTATAGACATGAAACCTTCCATTCAATCCATGAAAGCAAGTAATACGGACAACAGTCCAGCCCAATCCAACAGTAGGCACAGTTCCTGTGCAATCTTCAAAGAAAGCTGGAATCTGCTGATTATCTTTAGTAAAGTTGCATAAGTATTCAACAGAAATGAATGTTCTGAATCTACAACTCTTGGTGTAATAAACATAAGGAAACATGAGTCCATTAATATACAAGAACTTTTCTAAATGTGGTGAAAGTGTACACAGGTCTCTCTCAACCATTTTGCAATGCATAATTCTCATCAGTCTGACCAAAGGATATCTGGATGTACTACATGTTCAGTAACATAATCCGCAAGATGGGTGCACTGTTTTGTAAATGTGTAAATATAGTAACTTATTTGCATTGTATAATACTAAACCTCTATGCTGAAAGACATAAAATAGCAGACCATATAATCATCCTTGCAATTCTCTCCTCGTGATTTGGAATACTGGAAAATTCTGATTTACATATTTAAGACGCCAAAGTACCCTCCATCTTAGGAAATGTATTATCAAAGAGGTACAATTTCTACAACACTCTGATTTAGATTCCACTGCTTCATTATAGAATTGCCTAGAAAAACTCCCAACTCTCTCCTTCAAGATATCAAAGAATCTCTCCAGTTATATTCAGAATGTGATTTTCATACTACTTACCAACTGACACAGTTGAAATTAATGAACTCTGAAAGTTAGAAATAAATGAATGAAGCAACAAATGGCCAATCACCCATAATGGATAACTTCAGCTATTAATTCAATCTAAGATCATTTACTTCTAAGAGTCATTTCAATGTAGTGGTTAAAGGCACTAGGTTAGACACCAGGAGACTACATTCTAGTCTTGCCTTAAGCACAAAAGCAGCTAGGCAACAGGTAAAATTTTTCTATATTGGTGATACGAAATGGGCAATGGCAAACCAGTTTTGAAAAATCTTGCCAAAAAACCTGCAGGGATTCAATGAATCAAGATAGACTCAAAGGTACATTTGTGCTCTCTCATACATATATAAGCAAGCATTAGCCCACAGAGGTTAAAATACAGGCTGGTCCTCTCCATTTATATTAAGTCTTATCAAATAATAATGCAATAAATAACAAGCTGGGAACAAAATAATGCTGAGATGCAGTGGGCAAAAATTCTCGGGACATTGAGATAAAGTTCACCTTCTAAAACTATAGATTTCAGATGTAGAATAGGAAGGGCACATCTTGAACAGAAAAAAAATAAACAGAAGAAAAACTGAAAAGTGAAAATATTTTTCTAAAGTCTTTTAGAAAAACATTTGAACAAGAAACGAGTGCTTTGCATTTATAATCTGGAATGTGCAGCCTTTAGAACTCTTTAATTATTAAATAAATATAAGAATTTGCAAAGCAACTTATCAACTTCTTAGGTATCAGCACCTAAGAAAAATAACTCAAGAAGTTCTGGTGATATCTCAGCCAGTGCTACAAGACTGCTGGACAGAAGTAGGTGACAAGGCTACTAAATGGATTATGTGAATACTCTGCCCATAACACAAAACCTTCCAATTGTAGGGCGCCTTGGACAATACAATCGATAGTAGAGGTCTTATAATTTGTGAACCAAAACTCCTGGAATGCACTATTTTGCCTACTCAAGAGTTTTCATTCTTTTTGGTTTAATATATTTTAATGTTTTGCTTCAAAATAATGGAAACGATTCAGTTAATCTGAGTTGCAGCTGTATAGTAATGATATTTAGCAAAACCAATTCCAGATAATATTTTGGATATTTAATAGGAACTTTAATTAAAGTTTTAAAATATCTTTGTTGGTGTTATTTATCATATGCTAGAAGAGACATTGGCCTTATGCCTTGACTTGGAGAAAGCTGTAAACAATATACTCAATCCAAAGGCGTGTAAACACTTATTATGAAATACTTGGCAATTAGCCACCTGACTCAACCCATTTCTTCCTGCAGTGAAGACAAAATGTACTATATAGTAAACCCCCTATTCTGGAAATAGGTAAGTATTTATTCAGCAACTTCAGCTAGGAATTAATTTGGATTAATAAACGCCTATTTTGACCTTGATTATTATGAGCCGAAGGTATTGCATAACATGATTACAGGCAATGATCTTAACTTTGGTCATTGATCTTTGGCACTGCTCTATTGGAATTGTAAATGAGAGAGAGAGAAAAGAGAATACATATAGTCCTCAACTTACAACCACAATTGAGCCCAAATTTTTTTTTGCTAAGCAAGATAATTATTAAATGAATTTGGCCCCATTTTTCTTGCCATAGTTGTTAAGTGAATCACTGCAGTGGTTAATTTAGTAACACAGTTGTTAAGTGAATCTGGCTTCCCAACTGACTTTGCTTGTTAGAAGTTCACAAAATATAATCACATGGCACTGGGACACTGCAGCATTCATAAATATGAGCCAGTTTCAAGTGTGCAAATTTTGATCACATGACCTGAGGATGCTGCAATGGTCATAAGTGTGAAAAACAGTAATGATTCACTTTTTCAGTGCTATTGTAGCTTTTGAGCGGTCATTAATTGAATGGTTGTAAGTTGAGGATTACCTGTATTCACATTCAGGCTATTGTTAACATTTAGGCTTCTTCAGAAATAAGCTGTTACTTTTATCTGGAGAAATGTCTATATTTCCCAAGAACCTATGTAGTTTTCAAAGCACATTAGCATTGCCAGTCAGTTTCTAAATATGATAACCGAGCATTAGCAGACAATAACTTTTATTTAAAAGGATAAAATTGTTAAATGTTGATAACTTTTTTTACCATATGTCTCATATATGCTGGAGATATTTCATTACAATTCATAGAAAAAAAACCTATCGTACAGGTAGTCCTTGGCTTACATCCATCTGTTCAGTGACCATTGAATTTCCAACTGTGTTTAACAAGGGGTACTTACAACGAGTCCTTTAAGTTCTGACCATCACAATATCCCTGACATGATGTGATTGTGATTTCTGGCATTCCTTGCTGACTTCACATAAGCAAAGTAAATGTGGAAGTTAACAGCATGTTGGAAGTCATGGTCATGTGAAATCCTCATTTCATAGCCTGCATATGTCAGGCATGAACAATCAGATCCACACATGAAAACTTTAATTAGTCATTTTATTGCTCAAACCTGGGAATCTTCTCAGAGTGGCAGTTCACACCTGGGCTAGATTTGACTAGGTTCAACAACATGAGGGCTGTGTGTGTCAGATTTTGCCATTTTATGCCAACATAGAGATTCCAGGCTAATTCCTCACTTGCCTCTTCCCATTGGCTTAGCCCAGGGGTGGGCAAACTTTTTGACTCACGGGCCACAATGGTTTCTAAAATTTGACAGAGGGGCCAGGCCAGAATAGGA
>JAEANM010019019.1:0-12478 GCA_017656035.1 Myanophis thanlyinensis | reverse complement strand
GTAAGCATTTCACTGCATATTGTACCATGTATGATTGTGCATGTGACAAATAAAATTTGAATTTTGAATTTGAATTTGAATGAATGAATGTAGTTTTTAGAAAGGCTTTGAGAATCTCACTAAATATTTTAGTGCTCTTTTTGCCCTGGGCCTTGATACAATGCTAACTCCAATTTAGAAAGGCAATCCTTGGTTGGAAGAGTTAAGAGGGTGGTAGATGTATGTTAACGGTATTCATTTCTCTTGCATGCTCAAGTTTCATGATACACAGGAAGTCCCCTGCCTTCTAAGCCAGTTAACATTTTTTTGGCTCTGTTCCGTGGTGGAAATGGAATGGAGGTAACGTGGGCAGCTGGGTGTTAGTATGCTCTGTGGTTTGTTCTCTGCAGTGAGTGGTACTACGCACGTAGCCCCTTCTTGGATGAAAAGCTACGGACAGACATTTTGAGCTCCCTCTATGAGTTGGATGGCATTGCATTCCACCTGGCCCTCCGCAGAGAAGATTTGGATGCTGCATGGCCCACAGTCTCAGAGTGAGTAACAAGATGCGACCCTTCCCAAATGGGAGGAACTAGAGATTCACATATTGCCACCTCACACTGATATTTCTGTGTAAGGCACCTTGGAGCAACATAAGGAAAAAGTTCTGTGGCTTATTGTTCGGGTACTTATGTACTATGGAATGTACATTCCTCCAACCTTCAAAATGCTGCCATAATAAGCATAAATGTTTGATAGGATAGCTGTACTGGAAATTATAATCAGGCTTTAGCTGTTGTGTTATTTATTTACAAATATGCTTCTCTAGCATTACAAAATATATGTTCTTCTTTTCTTTCCTCCTCCATCTTCGTTCGCCACATCTTTACAAGTTTAGTTAATCTCCATATTCAGATTCATGCACTTTTTCTACTAGTCAACCCTCAGACTCTATGAAACTTGCACAAACTCTTATGTGTCTTTGTGGACTGTTTGCGGTCCCTTTATGCAATAGTCTGTAATGCTCCTATGTATTCACCCTTTCTACTCTTCTCACAGATTTGAGCCAAGTCATAAACTGTAATGCTGTCTTCAGGATAATGGTAGAGAAACTGTGGCTGCTAAATAAGATAAATTTCCAGCAGCCATGATAGGAAAGACCAGAAGTTGCAGTAATTTCTGGAGGATCACAGTTCAAACTGGCATGAAGTCACTTATCTTGAGAGATCTCCTCCAGAAATGTTATGAAACAGAGCATGGAGATTAGATGCAGAAGTCAGCAGTTTCCTCCTTAATCTATTATTGTTATTTTTCCTAGAGTTTTGCCACGATTTTCCACCAGAGCTATAAAGTACACCCAACCAGAGGATGGATTGTCTAAGGTACACAAATTATTTATTTAACCTTTCTTCTATCATGGGCTGCAAGTGTAACCAATGACCAAGCCTCACCTGCTTATGTTCAGTAATCAATTGTATAGTATGTGTCTTGAGTTTTTTCTCTGCCCATTTAATACATACAAAAATTTTCCTGCCAGAAGATACCAAGTTTGGATTCCTGATTCATCCCAAGATTTTTGTCGTACTATTAAAAGAAAGAAGCTTAGAGCTTTCTGCGTAACTCTCCCCAAAAGAGAGTTGATTATTGACTCAAGGCAAAAATTCATAAACTGCTTTGTAAACCTTCTGGTTGATATGCTACCTATTAATTTTCACATCAAATAAGTAATATGCATGATGCATATTCAAACTTAGAATTGCAGAAACAGATTTTCAAAAGTTGAGATTAGATCACTTCTTCCATTACTAGAGCAGTAGTGGCACAGTAATTAGAATGCAGTATTGCAGGCTATTTCTGCTGCCTGCCAGCTGCCTGCAATTTGGCAGTTCAAATCTCACCAGGCTGAAGGTTGACTCAGCCTTCCATCTTTCCCAAATGGATAAAATAAGGACCCAGATTGTTTGGGGCAATATGCTGACTCTGTAAACCACTTAGAGAGAGCTATGAAGCACTGTGAAGTGGTATGCTAAATGCTATTGCTGTTTCTCATAAAAGATAAACTTACAGGCATTTTTCCCAATCTGGTGTCCTGCAGAAATGTTTCGAACAATTCCCACAATTCCAGACAAGCCTTTTTCTTATATGAATATAAAGGCAAACGTTTAGAAAAAGTTACAAATTCAATTTTGTAATTAAGGGAAGACATAATGGAGATATTCTGGCTTCTGTAATCAGTATCTCTCCTAGCCATCTTCTTTCCCATTCTGTTTTTGCAACATCGGCTTTTCAGAGTCCATCCTGAGAGAGGAAATTGAATATTCAAGCACAGAGTACAGAGAGTCCTCGACTTATGACCATAATTGAGTCCAAAATTTAGGTTGCTAAGTGAGACATTTGTTAAGTGAGTTTTGCCCCATTTTACAACTTTTCTTGCCACAGTTGTTAAATGAATCATTGCAGTTATTTAGTTAGTAGCCTGATTGCTAAGTGAATCTGGCTTCCCCATTGACTTTGCTTGTCAGAGATTGATCACGTGAACCTGGGACACCGCAACTGTCATAAATATGAATCAGTTGCCAAGTGAATTTTGATCATCTGACCATGGGCATGCTATTATACTTGTGTGACAAAACGGTCCTGAGCCACTTTTTTCAGTTCTGTTGTAACTTTGAATGGTCACTAAATGAACTGTTGTAAGTCGAGGACTACCTGTACTTGCAAATTCTATGCACTTCCTTACAGCAATTCTTAACCGAGGAAGCAGACAGACAGAAAGACAGAACTTCTGCTCAGAAAGAGAGCCAATGAAGTAAAATTCTCAAGGAGTCTGAGTAGACAGGTTTACTGCAAGTAAAAAAGGGAGTAGATTGCACCCTCTTAGCTATGTGTACCTTAGCTCTCATTTATCAATATGTCTATTTCCCATTGTATTTGATCATCTTTCTTATTGGGCTTGGTATAATGGGAAAGATGGTAATTGTCTTACTTGATATTATTTTTATTCATTTATTAAGCACATTTATATGGCCGCCCAAATCGCACATGGTGACTGCAGGCAGCCTTACACTACAAAATATGCCCATCTGTTCTTGATCTGCAATATTTTGAAAACATTCCTTTTTGTTCCCAGGCTAAGAGAATTCCATCACACTTTGCTTCTGAATCTGCGCATTGTTTTAGCGACTGTAACTTGAAATCTTTTAGTATTTCCATTAGGGTGGTATCATCTTGTACTGACTATTTGTTCATTCATTCATTCATCACAGGTTGGAAACTCAAACCAAGGACATGGGCTTCATCAAGGAAGCACCTTCGTACAAAGGAGCACGCTCAGAACGATGGATGTTGCTGATTCCAAGGTAGATGATCAGTTGAGGCCTGGGCCGGAACAGCCATTGGAGAAATGGATTGGAGTCTGGCGCAGCAGAAAGAACAGTCTCCTGCAGATGGGTTCCCTTCTGAAACTGAATCCTTTTATGGAAAGGTATGTCCAGAGTCCACCTTCTGACAAGGAGCTGAAGAGGGCTGATGGTGATTTGCAGGTCCGTTTGGAAAAGGAGCAGCCAGGCAACGTGTCTTCTATCCAAGGATTATGTTATCCCCAACCCAAACACTGCCTCTGTAGGAAGGTGGATGGAGTAACGGAAGGCGACGGCTTGCTGAAACCTGAAAGTTTGAGAACACTGATAGGAGAGATAAGTGTTCTGCAGAAAAAGTTGGCCTTGCAACAAGAGGAAAAGGCATCTCTAAAGCAAACACTTTCCAAAGAGAACCGCTCTCTAAAAGAAGAGCTGACCAAGTACGAAGAACAACAGAAAGAGAAAATGGGGGAGCAGGAAAAACAGCAGCAGGAATTGGCCAAGGTAGTAAAAGCACTCAGAGAAGCAGAATGTAAGATTGCCAGCTTGACTGGGGAATGTCAAGAGGCCTGGGCCAAGAAGGACGATGCCGAGAAGGCTCTCAAAGGGGCAGAACAGAGATTGAGTATTCAGGAGGCAGAGAGGAGAAAGCATCTGGCACATATGGAGGCCCAAGACTTGAGGCAACAGCAAGTGGTTTCTCAATGCCAGGGACTGCAGGAGAAATTAAAAGAATCTGAAAAGAGCCTGGAGCGGTGGGAAGAATGTGTGGCAGCCATGAAGAGTCAACATGGCCAACTGGAAACAGCCAAGGAGCCGACCGAAGAGGAATGTTGCAGGGCGATGGAAAGAGAAGACTATTCAACCATACAAGAAATAGATCCACTTAAGAAGAAACTAGAGAGGAGTTTGGCTGAAATAAAGAATTTAGAAAAAGAGAGAGAGACTTTTATGGAAACTTTTGTGTCTCAAGAACAAAGTCTGGTGCTTTCCAAGCTTGAAATTAAAGACCTCCAGAAAGAGCTGCTGACATGTCAAGAGCAACTTGTCACCCTCCAAGCGTCTCTGGAGAAGCAGGAAAAGGCCCTGAGGGACCGTGAGAAAACAGCCCTGAGTTTGCAAAGAGAGCTGAGTGACCAATCTGCCTGCCTAAAGGAAAGCTTGGAGAAAAACGCAACACTAGAAACCCAGCTAGAGGACATGGCCAGCAAAAAGTCCCAGCTGGAAGCAGAAACTATTGAGGATCAGAACAGATGGGAAAGAACTTTGCAGACGCTCACAGGCCAGCTAAATACTTTTGAAAAAGAAGTAGTCAGGCTTCAAGAGGATAAGCAACAGCTCCAAGCCACTCTGCAACAAGCCCTTGGAGAAAGAGAAGTCTTGGTAAAGCAGACAGAAAGTACTACCGCTAGTCTGAAAGTGCAGACCCAGGAGATGGCATGGCTTCGAAGGGAGCTGGAGACATTGAAGGCCACCAGCCAAACTCTACAGAAAACCCAACAGGAGAAAAGTGAGAGCATCGCTTCCACGCTAAGAGAGGAGTGCCAGAAGCTGAAAAATCAAGTAGAACAGCTGCAGCTGGAGAAAATGCAAACTACCAATATAGCAAAACAGCTGAGTGAGGAACTGGAGCAATGCTGGAAGTGGCCCACAGAAGATGCTGTTCTACAGATAGCATCAGTCTCTTCCATCACGATGACACATCGAGCATGTGAGAGCAAAGACAAGGAAGCCAGGGCTCCTGTCGAGGAAAGAGGCATTGTCACAGAGGGAATAGCAAGATCAGCTTTGACGATGAAAGAGATTCAGACCGAGGTGCTTCAGGATTTGAAAGGACCTGTAAAGACAGATGTCATACAGAGAATTGAAGTGCCTGAGAAGGTAGGTGCCTATTATTCTATGACCGCCAAGGAATAGGGTACTACCACTAACCCTGAGGATGGTTCCACATGTAAATTGATATTTACCTTTTTAAATAAGATAAGATCCATAGCAAGCCTTAGACTAAAAACTATAAGGTACTGACATGACTTTACTAAAGGATTCCTAGATGTCATGCATTGTTATGAATACCAACTCTGATAGATATCACTAGGGGTACTTATAGAATGAAAATAGGGCTCAGTGGGGGAATGTCTACATGTTTATTTCTAGAAAATTAAAAATTGCTAGTTTTCTGGTAAATTAGCTCCTTTTGGTATGCACAGAGGTCACAGACTTTACCAGAATGGAAGAGTTTTAGAGTTTTGCTGTAAAGCTAATGTAAGATGAAGCTCACTTGAAGATGGGGGCAATAGCCACAGTTCCCTGCATTTTGGTGGAATGAAAGTCAGCATGTAGCAATTACACGACTGAAGAATTTGAGGGTTCAAAATCAAGTCTTAATTGGCAAAAAGACTTTAGTGCTGCTAGAACCAACATTTTGATGATAATCTTATTCCTGGGAGATAGATGTATATGCTCTCTGTATGAGAGTCACTGATCTTCTGCTATGCTTTCTTGTCATCCTTGATTTCCCAGAGTCTAGCTGGTCATTTGGATAAAATGACAGAAGATGTCCGGCAAGCCAAAAAAATGTTAATAGCCAAGGATAAAACAATAGGTCATCTCATGGAGCAGCTGAACCGGTGAGGGCATGAACCCATTATATTTAAAGCTATATTTAGGCAACTGGCCATAGCTCAGGGACAGAGCACGTGTCTTGCAGTCTGTTTTGTTGCGAGAATAGAGAGACCGGACGAAGCTTCAGTGAAATCAGCTCTTTTTATTACAAGCAAAAGCACTCAACAAGAACAAGAACGGCTAGGAATTTACATCTATTTATAGTATATACAAAGCGTGCTTTATCCAATCAGAGAGCAGGATTCTCCCGCTCCCTGATTCTCCGCGCCAGACTTGGTGTCTCCCGTATACCATATATGGTACAGAACACAGTCAAAGCTCAAGGTTCAAACTATGGCATCTTCAAGCGATGCTTGAAGAAAACAATGTTGTCTAAAATATTAGAGGTGTATTACTAGTCCCTGCAAACACTTTCAAAGGACACTTAGATCAAAAGGTGTGACTTGGCGTGAGGAACTCCCTTATAGTCCTAATCATTTTGAAACATAAAGCGCAGGGAGCTTTCTCACCAATCAAGTACTTCTCATTTTCATCCCACTTAATATTTTGTAAAAGAAATTTAAAATCTCTGCGTTGCTATTTTGTAAAGCTTTCTAATAACACATTTCATTTACTTTAAATGGTAAGGACACAAACACAAATTCCAATATAGTGAACCTGAAACCGAGGCACAATTTCATTGGAAAGTGGGCTGCTACCAGTGAAAAGAAGTCCATCTGCAATGATCAATGTGGACTAAATTAAATGATATGTCTTGGCATGTATATTTGCTGTTTGATTCTTGTAATGGAGTGGAATCACAGAGTTCACAATAGGCAGTCCAAAACACTAGAGTAGATTCTAAACCAAAGCTTAAACTGCTCTAGTAGCATTTATTCTTGCTTCTAGAGCAGGGAACCTATGTGATCCATCAAATATTATTGAAGTACCTCTGGTAGCTGGTCAATATGTTTAATAATGAGAGATGCTGGGAGCTACCACCTCTGCTAGATATCACTAGGATTACCTATGGAATGAAAACAGGGATCAGTGGGGGATACTGGAAGATCCATAGGTTTCCTCTCTACTGGAAAGAGATTCAATCAAAGCACTTTTTTGGGAAGGAAGCATTCCACAATTCTGATCTTCGGACCCTGAGTTACACAAGCCTTTCTTTTCCTGCTTAGCTCGCAGCAAGAAAAGGAACAATTACAACTTTTGCTGGAGAAAAACTGCCAGGAACTGAAGGAGAAGGAGAAATTGAAAGAGGAGCTGTCGGAACAGGGAATGCTCATCAGCAATATGAAAATCAAACTTTTGGAATTACTGCAGTGAGTGATGGGACCCAAACAGGAATAGATAATGGTTTTCTTCCATGTTGGTTTTAGATTTGGAAATTCATACTTGTGGGGGGAGGCATACTACAAATGTTAAAGGCCAGGAAATCTCAAATGCTGTCCTTGGACACTTCCAGGATATCGAAGGTACCGGTAATCAATGAAACTTTAAAAGTAGGTAGATCGTTGTTTAGAGTTAGCTTCGCAACAAGATTCCAGGAAGATCCCTCCAGGTTTTAGCCAATTCAGTTTAAATAAGCTTGCTACCAAATCTTCCTCTAACCAAGGCGGGTGGCACCAAGGCACAATTTTCTCCATTTGTTCTGGGGCGCCACTTTTTTTTTTAAAAAAAGTATCTAGATAATTATCAGACATATGATCAGCTTTACTTTACTACTTGCATTCAGAAAACAATATATAGGAAATATTAACCCAGTACAAGAAAAACATTTAAATGATAGTAAACAATTGAATTCATTGGAATGACTCTTCTTGTGTGCTGAGTGGCTTGCTCAAAGATAAAAGAAGGCTTGCTCTTTAAAGATGCACTATATCTCAGAAGTATAGGACGTATTGAAACAAACTAACTGTACCCCTTCCCTAATAAACTGGCCACAGAACATAGGCTGTCTGCTAGAGTCTCATATAACCAATCGCTTCACTTTCTTCTCTGTCTGCTGGATCTCATTCTTCCATCTGGCTTTTTTTTTTTTAGAATAGAATAGAATTCTTTATTGGCCAAGTGTGATTGGACACACAAGGAATCTATCTTTGGTGCATATGCTCTCAGTGTACATAAAAATAAAAGATGGATTCATCAAGAATCGTAAGATGCAACACTTAATGATAATCATAGAGCACGAATAAGCATTCAAATCATACAAGGAAACAATAATCAATGTAAATCGTAAGGATACAAGCAACAAAGCTATAGGCATAAGTGGGAAGGGATAGGTGACAGGAACAATGAGAAGAATAATAGTAATATAGACTTAGTACCATAAATAGTTTGATAGTATTGAGCGAATTATTTGTTTAGTAGAGTGATGGTGTTCGGGAAAAATCTGTTCTTGTGTTTAGTTGGTCTTGTGTGCAGTGCCCTATAGCATTGTTTTGAGGGTAGGTATTGACTCGTGCAATATACAGGTCCTTGATGGAAGGCAGGTTGGTAGTAATTGTTTTTTCTGCAGTTCTAATTTTCCTCTGTAGTCTGTGTCTGTCTTGTTGGGTTGCAGAACCAAACCAGATGGTTAGAGAGGGGCAGATGATAGACTCAGTAATGAAGCCAGCCTACTTTTCCTCCTTTTCCTTTGTAACTATTCTTTTGCCTCAGTTAAATTTCTTGACTTGCCAAGCTACATGCAGTGGAATCCAGTTGGGCAAAGTGATTTCTCTTTTACTTCTTACTCATCAGTAGTATCTTTCTCTCTCCCTTAACTCAAAAGTGTTGCTGCATTAAGCCTCCTTCTATTGGCTTACTATTTCCTTTCCTTTTTCCTAGTACACTTCCAAGCTGAGCTTCTTCAGCTCTTCTCCTTACCTCCCTTGTGCCCATGTTCTGCATGCATCTGTCCAAGTCTGTCTTGCATCCACAGTTCCACAATGTTTACATCTTTCCTCACTCATTGAAATCTTAATTTCTTGTCTTTTTAATTCTTCAGGATAGAATCCCCATTTTCTAGAGGCTTCTAAGTCTAATTTCCTTACTTACTCTCCACTGCCCAACAAGCAGTATGTGATTTCTTATCCAAGCTCTCCTTTTATTTACTGTTATATCTCCATAGCTGCATTTCTCAACTTTGGAAATGTTAAGACCTGTGGATTTCATCTCTCAGAATTCCATAGCAAGCCACTAGCTGAGGGATTTTAGAAATCGAAATCCACATATCTTAAAGTTGCCAAGGTTGACAAACACTGCCCTGTAGATCTTGTAGCCTTGATTCTGACTGGTTCCTCTTACAGACCTGTGCAACCAGATTCTTAGCACCCAATTTAATTTATTTCTTCTCTAGGCAAGCTTCTGTCATTTTGCAGCATATCTTAACTCCGTATTTCTCTACTCCACTGTAACTAACAGTTGCAGATGTCTGACAAAAAGATATTTTAAGAAAAATGTGTATATGGGAAAATCTGGTGAGTAATGCTAGGAAAAACAGTTCACTCTGTTTTTTAATTGGATTTATCCTTGTTGTTTTCAGTGTTTTCATACTGCCTTATTTCCAAGTATGTCCTGAACCTTTATTTCCTTAGCGTCAAATTTAAATTTTTCCTGTATATTCTCTATTGATGAACCCATACACTATACTTTTACCCTAGAGATAGAGTAAAAAAAAAACCATGATGGAAACCGGTAAAAACAGCAAATGGAGCCCATTTAGATCTTGTGGCATGTTTTTCCACCATATGATATAGTACAAGGCCATTATCCACTACAGAGCAGATGGCCTACTTATTTGTCTGACAGGGTATTTTCTGTATCCAGATAATGAATGTAATTGTTTCCATTACAAATATCTGACATTGATTATAACTGATTATATGCCATCAGGTTGGCACTGGCTTTTATAATCACACGGATATATTTTTCTCCATGACAATCTGGCCCTAAATTGATCCTTCAAGCTTTCCAAGGATGTATCTGTTGCCTCTGTAACTGAGTCCAGCTACCTTGTAGTTGACTATCCTTTTTTCGTCTGTTCTTTCCCAGCTCTATCACAGAGGTAGGCCTTCACAGTATCTGGCATTGGTTTTACAAATAGCAATTCAGATCCCGTTAGATGATAATTAGCCAGCTCATCTTTGCTACTACTTGAAGATGAGAAAAAACAATAGTCAATTATTAGGAATCTGAAATAATTTTAAAAGGGGGGGGGGGAACGTGAGGGTAAAATTGGCACCCTCTAAACAGAATTGTTTTTCATCAGCTCTGGGGAATAGATTTACCTCATGGTGCCTTTCAGATTTTGTCTGGTTAAACTATTGGTGTATCTCTGAACCAAGTTAGGAGATGATAATGGGGGAAGATGATCAGTATCCACTTCAAAAGAGAAGAGTCAGAGAGTTGTTCTCATTTAGTAAAGGCCATGAAAGTGTAATTCCCTGATACCACTGCAAGGTAGCATTCATTTTGAAAGCCTGCAAACTAGATTATAGCTGTGACTGGTCTCCAGAAGGTAGCTGAGTCATTTGATCTTGTAGCTGTTGTTAATTACTTCCAGGCAGTTTTTATGGAAATTTTCTTTTTGGCCTGCTAAGAGAGATTGTATTGCCTTTCCTGTTAGTCTCTCTGAAATAGGAGGTCCATGAGAAAACTCTTTTGAAGCTGGATATACAGCAACCAGGGCTCCCCTTGCACAGATACCTGTGTTTTGACCTGTGAAGATCAAATTGATGTTGTTTTGTACTGACAGAGGACAATATCCACTGACAGGTCTGCTGTATTGTATCAAGGCATTTTCAACCAGGTGCTCTGTAATAATGCATGACCAGTTTGCCAAACTAGTTCAGATTTCAAGGTCCCAGCTGGTGACATATTCATTGTTCCTGAGTTATCTTATGCAACTTGATATGTTGTTGATGGAGAATTAACAGTGATAAAATGGAGGAAAAAAAAGAGATATCATTAGTTTGATTATTATGCAAGCTTCATAGTTAGGAAAGTGTAAACCAAAACCTAGCAGATTCTGGATCAATGCATACAATTTGACTAGATCCTCATTATTTAATCTAGGAAAGCTTTAAAGAGTTGGGTATGTTTAATTAAACTGGTTACATGATGATAAATATTTGAAGAGTTCTTAACTAGATAATAGAGCAAAATTTATCTGTTGTTCCAGAAGGTAATAAGCAAAAATTACAGATTATAAGCAAAGGTTTTGACTAAATGATAGAGGTTTTTCAACAGGACAAACTGCTGAACAATGCAACATATTTCCTCAGAAGATGGAAGGTGATGGTTAAGAAAAAGACCACAAAAAGTGTAAAAAAGATTATTGTAGCGGATCTTTATTAAACATTTTCTGAGACCTTCAAATACACTCGCAAGGCAAACCTTTTATTATAAGCCAGTCATTTTAAGAATATAAAAAAACAAATGTGCTGCTGTATAAAATTACCTTCCTTTGGTTTACCATAACAGGATATTCAGGTTTTTTTATGCCAGAGGTCATATAAATCAATTTCGTCAACTTCCTCTAAAAAGGAAGTTACAATAAATTCCTCTAAATCCTCCAACCACTGAGGTACTTCAGAAACAGCAATAGCATGTGGACTAAATGAGCCAAATACAAATGTCTAAGTGGAACAAACTGCCAACAAGTAATTTGAAGTATATTTAAAGCATTTGCTGTGTGTATTTTAGGGAGAAGGATGCTTTGTGGCAGAAGACGGAAGGTATCACGTTGCCAGTTGTGAATGTTGCTCCTCAGAACACAGGGGTGTGCTTTCAGTGCAAAAAAGAGTTCAAGCTTATGTCACGACGATACCAGTGCAGGTGATGTATTCATTTATATTTATTTCTAATTTTGATTTATAAGACTGCCCAGTTCAGTTCTAATTATTGGTGGTGTTACTCAGATTCAATACCTAAATATAATGTGGGAACAAGCATACCAAGATCAATCAAAAGCGGTATTGAGCTCTAAGTGGGCATATCACAACCTGTCCCAGAGCTTAAGGGAAAAACATCCCAGGTTTTCAGAGAAAGATTCCTTCTCCACTGGACTGACAGATCCAATGAATGTGACTTGGCTGTTGCAGCTGGTTAGTGCTTGAGAATATATCCTAAAGCTGCCAGACCTTAATAGAGAATGCATTTTTTCCCCATTGGCAGGACTTGTTGGATGAGGACTTGGATTTTGTCCCATGGTTTTTTCTTAATTTTCAGATTTGCATAATATGGTTTAATAGGGGAAAATATGTTTCCTCAAAATTGCCCAGTATATTTTTGGATTAATACTGCTCCTCTCCTGCTTCACTACTATTAGGTTTGCAATAAAACATTTCAAGGGCATCAGTTTAGGGAAGGTCACTAATGAGTTACAGAACTTGGAGGTGGAGAAATGATAGACAAGGGAAGTGCACCATGGAAAGTGTAAATGCAACTATTTATTTATTTATTTGTTACGATTTCTATACTGCCCCATCTCCCAAGGGACTTGGGGCGGTGTACAGCCAAGTAAAACATATATACAATATATCCAT
>JAEANM010019018.1:0-12478 GCA_017656035.1 Myanophis thanlyinensis | reverse complement strand
CAGGCAGGCAGGCAGGCAGGCAGGCAGGCAGAGGTGGATAATCTCCAGAGACCCTAAGTTCTAGTCATGACTTAGGCACAAACCCAACTTGGTGTCACTCTCCCAGCCATAAGAAGAAGGAGGCAATGGCAAACCACTTTTGAAAAAAACTTGCCAAGAAAACAGCAGGGACTAGTTCAGGAAGTCTGCCAAGAATCAAGACTGACTTGAAGGCACCTCTCCCCAAAATATAGCTAGACAACAGCCCATACAAAATAAGCCATAAGTCCGAATATAATTGAATTCCAGGATGTTTTATTTCCTGTTATCCCAATTTTCATTAACACTCTGAACAGGATATGGCTTGGCTTGACCTGCCAATGTTAAATAAGTCAGACTTTTATGAAATGGATGCTTTTACCTTATGTGCACCGCAAGGCAAGAAATATATGTCTGCAGACATCACCCGGGGCTTCAAAGTAGTGTCTGTATCTTCACTTAGTGATAGTCAGGTGTCTTTTATTATGGCTTCTCTTTGAGCAAGAGCACTATTGAGAGGGAAGGATTAAAGCATCTCAAGAGGGAACTATAAGGACATGAAACAAAATGATCACAGCAGCCACGCTCGACCTGATGCCTTCCAGGTATGTCAGTTTACAAATCTCATTGCCACGGACTATGCTGTCTGCTACTGTATATTGGGAAGTGTAGTACCAGGATCATTGGTACTGATAGAAGAGAATATTTGTTGCTGAGGATTGAACCGAGGCTCCTTGATGCTCTCTGAGCTTGCTTGATTTCTTGCTTGCAAGACCTTTCATTACCAAACTAGGATACGTCACCAGTGCACTGGTGGTGAAACGTCTGCAAGGAAACAAGCTCAGAGGGCACCAAGGACCCCACAAGATCATTGGAAGTGCCTGCTGGAGGAAAGTTCTAGATCCAGCAACCAAAGAAAGACAGAAGGATTTCTCCTCAAATCAGCAGTGGGATAGATAATACAATAGGAACAGAGGCAGTTGACGGAAGGAGGGTGTCAAAAAAAAAAAAAAAATCAAGGTGGCACCAAGCTTTTGAAGTCACACTCTTAAGAGTCTGAGGGAGTGAAGTTTGATGTCTGCTCTTCCCAAAATTACGGTAGCTGCAGTCATTTAGACAAGCTCCTTCATCCTCCCCTCAGGCATTCATTCCTTCCCACAGAACTGAACTAGCAGGCATTTAAACTGGCATACCGGCTGCCTGGCTTAACTGAGCCACACCCTAGGGATTTTCAAGGATGTGCTGACATCCAGAGGTGGTGTCACCAACCCAAACTTAGAATAGCAACTGTTAAGGCAGAGTGAAGAGAGGTGTGTCTGTCTAGCAGGAAAGGTGAAAGCAGACAGTCTGTAGACAAAGAAGTGGTCACAATGTCTGGAGATTGGCAGCTATTTACAAACAGGCCAGAGAACTTTCATTCAGCTGCCAAAAACCCAAACTTGGTAAGTAGCATTTCTTGGTTTTCCAGTCCAACCCTCTTAACTCAGGCAAGGAAACCCTGTACCCATGATGGCGAACCTATGGCACGGGTGACACAGGTGGCATGCAGAGCCATCTTGCTGGCCACACAAGCTGTCAGCCAACTTACCTCCAGCTAAGCATGCACATGCGATTGCACATGCACGTATGCGTGATTGCAGAGACCCAGCTAGTCTTCGGGCATCCGCTGTGCATGCGTGCAATTGCAGCAGGAAATCTAGCTGGTCTTTGGAGCTCTTCTGTGCATGCACAGGCGATTGCTCATGTGTGTGTGTGTGTGAGTGCCTGCATGCAGCATGCATGCATTGCATGTGCAAAAGCTGCATGCATGCACAGATGGTGTGGTTGTATATGCAGCACACGTGAAGGAGCTGCACGCAAATACAGATGGCACACGCGAAGCACGTATTTTTCAGCACTCAGTAAGTAAAAGGTTTGCCACCACTGCCCTATACCATTTCAGACAAATGGTTGTTTAATCTCTTCTTTAAAACTTCCAGTGTTGGAGCAGTCATAACTTCTGGAATCAAGTGGTTCCATTGATTAATTATTCTAACTGCATCCCAGGATCATATGATTGCCACTTGTGAACTTCCCAGCTGGCTTCTGACAAGCAAAGTCAATGGGAGAAGATGGATTTGCTTAACCATGGCTGAAAAGGGGATAAAAGTTGGTGTGATTCACTTACCAACCTGTTTGCTTAGCAATGGAAATTCTGGTCCCAAATGTTTTCATAAGTTGAGGGCTACCTGAACCATGCCTGCCATTTTGCATATTTCAATGTGCCTAGCAAACACCCATGTTCATGCTCCATTACACAATGGGTGAGCTCTGTCCCATGTGCCCCAAATTCATTTTGTAAGCTGCAATGAATGAACATACTGTAAGTTTGATTCTGGGTCTCCCTGGCCCTAATCATGTGCCCTAACCACTATACCACACTGTTCCTCCATTACTCTTTTGTATTGCTCTGTAAAACAACTCTCAGGTTACTAATTCACGCTTTCCCCAAGCCTTGCCCCAAAGCATGAAATAATGTTACCCTGACTGAACTATTTGCCTGAAGTTCTGAGTGTTGACTTTACTATACACGGAAATAGTTATAATGAAAAAAACAGTTGAGTAGTATATGTTTCATAGCCATATTTCTGCCTATAAATCCATGGAACATGTTAAATGGCTAGAGCAGCCTGGTTCTGTAATTCATTCCCAACCTTTGGCTTGGAGTATGTTTACTTTCTTTTTCCTGCCATAACGGCTGCCATTTCACGTACGTGCGTAGAGACAGATAGACAGACACAAATTTTTTCGGATGTTTCTATAAGAGTCTTAATTCTGTTGGTTGAAACTTCTGCCTCTGCCTGTTCTGATGATCAGATGGAGACCTTCCTTCCCGCATATTTAAACAATGGATTGATTGATTGATTTAAAGTTCCCATCTATATAAACCATGGATGGAAACTAATTAAGGAGAGAAGCAATCTGGAATTAAGGAGAAACCTCCTAACAGTGAGGACAATTGACCAGTGGAACAGCTTTGTCTTCAGAAGTTGTGGGTGCTTCATCACTGGAGGTTTTTAAGAAAAGACTGGGCAGCCACTTGTCTGAAATGGTATAGGATCTGCTTGAGCAAGAGGTGAGACTAGAAGACCTCCAAGGTCCCTTCCAACTCTATTCTGACTTATTTACCTTAACAGATTGTCTTGATAGAGAATGGGGAAAGCCTGAACCTTGTATTTCAAAAAGCTCAGGAAAGTAGGAAAGATGGGGTAGATTTGTATTGTACCACTTGAAGTCCTCTGGATGTGTTAGGATTATTTTTATCAGACTTCCCAGTTTTCAAACATGCAGTACTATATACCCATTTGGTACTAACTATGGCACAGTCCTACCTTGGCAATGGTTGTGTTCACCCCACCATCCGCATCTTGTCTCCTGTTCATGTGTAAGACAATATTTTCATTAGTTGCTTTGGTACTACACTTCCCTACTCACCATCCAAGAGTAGTGTAGAGTGTGTAGAACTTTCTCCCCTTTATCTTGGAAGAAAATCAGATGACTAAGAACCAGAAGCAGAAATCAAATCCATGCCAAATATGGATGGAAAGCACTTTAACTTGCAAGGAGAAAGATCCCGAGTTTTAAACATGTCCAAAGAAAATGGTATCCATAGAAAGCCATCATCCCTCTAAAGCAGTGTTTCTCAAACCTGGCTTTAAGATAGGGGGAGGTCAACTCCCAGATTTCTCCAGCCATCATGGCTGCCGGGAAATTCTGGGAGATGAAGTCCACCCATCTTAACGTTGCCCTGGTTGAGAAGGACTGCTCTGACAGATGAGAAGAACATCATGAGATACTTGGCTCCCAATATCAAACACAAATACTTGCAACATTTGGATGAGTGATTATATCATGTCCATGTCATCATTTGCTCACTTTCCCCAGTATAGATGCTCAGGTAGATGGAAGGACACCTGCTGGAATAACAACTTCCCGTAATTGTAACCGAACCATTTTTAGCTTCTCTTGATCTTTTGCTATGTCAGAAAGGAGAATGCTGTGTTCTTCTCTGGATGTCACTTACTGATCTGAAATTACCAATCAAAATATAGATTAGAACTGGTGATTAGTTCTATTTCATGCTAAGCAGTTTTTAAATACAATTTTCCCAGGGAAGGCAGGTTTTTTAATAGCGTTAACTTCCTCCTATTGGGAGCAAAATCATTCCTGAGACAGGTGTATAGTGCCTATCTTATTCTGCAATCTCTTAATTCCATATTCCTGACAAATGCTGATTTAGGATGGCAAAAAGGAACTAAGCACATAGGTGAGACATTTGATTACTATAGCCCTATTGTTATGCAGGCTTGGCTCTTACGGGGTGGTGTCTGCAATTAATTTTGGCAAGACAATTTAATGGATGAAATGGATTTCATTTTTGATGGTCTCCTGTGCCTGCTTTTATTTTAAAGCTTCCCCTTTCTTTGATTTATATTGGGGGAAAGGGGCATCAAGAAGACAGAGCTATAATCAGCTGGCTTTGGCTTCCAAAATGAAAGCTTAGAAGCACCATTAAGAGGATGACAGCAGGAAAACGCACAAGCTGAAATATTATTATCTGTTCACAACCTTCCCCCCCTCCCCCTTTCCCTTCTGCTCGGCCCTTCTATTCCTGCTAAGACTCTTTCAGTGCAGTTACTTTTGACAGATATGCTGAAGGTTTGTCCTCAAGATGCCATTTGGGAAGGAAATATCGCCATTTAGACAGTACAATAGGCAGAATTGAAAGTGTGGAGGGGGAAAGAAAATTGCAGGATAGGGTCAAGACAACCTATTTGTCCTGCTTCTGAACTTGGTTTACTAACTTTTAAGCTAGTTCCTGTAGATTGAACAGGAAAAAGTTAGATACAGAGCAGTAAAAACTGTTGTTTTCCTTGGTATCAAAGTTTACTTAGCATTTTTAAACTGCACATCTCTGTTGGTGCACAAGACTCATAGGTTGGCGAGATTGCTTTGAACTACTTTGAATCCTAATGTTGCAAGCAGGAAAGAATAACTGGGCTCAGTTCTTTGCTGTTACTTGACCAACATCTTGTTGCATTCCTGCATTGTGCTGAGCCACAATTTGATGTATTTGGTTCCGCTTAGCATGTTTTGCAACCTAAGGCATTACTTTTGTACATACACACTCACCAGGTCATTCCCATGCCTTATGGTACGATATAAGCAATATCATACAAAGTGTGGGAAATTACTAAGAAATAGCAGTATCCACAGCAATTGTGATGATGTGATTGATTACATCATCTGAGAAATGCTAATATGTTCTTCACACACACACCCCAACATCTGACACAAGTTTGCAAGCAGCAATATCTGAGTGATGATATCATGATGCATGTTTATCATTGGTCCTCCCTTGCATCCCTTCCCTTATAGCAAGCAAAGAAAATTGGAGGGAGGTGGATAAGGGAAAAAAAAAACTAAATGCAACTGAATCTACTTTTTTGGGTTTTTTTCTTTGGCCTTCTGGACAAGTCTCTGCAGTTTTCTTAGCAAGGTTTTCAGAAGTAGTTTGCCATTGCTTTTTTCTTAGGGCTAAGAGAGAGGGACTGGCCCAAGACCATTCAGCCAGATTTCATGTTTAAGCAAAGACTAGAACTCATGGTCTCCTCCTGGTTTCTAGCCTGATGCCTTAACCACTACGCCAAACTGGCTTTCTGCACCATCATTATTCCATATATGTCTCCATATCTCTGCCAATCATCCTTGCTTCACCCACATCCATTCAGAGCCTTTTGATGTTTCCTTTCTCTTTCTGAAGATTTCACCAGCTCCATCCAATTGTGACTTTCTCATTTTTCTCATCCTATTATGACTGAACGAGTCGACATACTTTTGTGCTGATCATTCACTTTTATATTTAATCCACATTTCTTCCACACCCATCCTCCTCCTCCTCCGCCTTCCTCCTCCTCCCCCCTCTCTTCCTACAAATTTGCAACTGTATTCATGAAACCTTAAAGACTAGATATTTTCTATGGCATAAACAAAACTTCAGTTACCAGGTCCTACCACTGGACTATTTACTTGCTTTCGGCTCTTCATAACTTGATGGAAATCATTTTGCCAAGGCTATCTATAACTGTTTCTTTGACCTCCTGAAAACTGCTATTTGTGTCATTAGTCCAGGTATCTAGCCATCTGTTATTTCTAGCTTGAGTTCAGGCAAACAATTAGCACTACTGCTACTTGTCCTCCTGTGCTCTTCCCATGTGCATACCTTCTGGTCTGGATTCATCTTCCAGTATTAAGTTGATATTATCCTGGTTTGAAGGTCTTCTTGATTATCTTGGCAGAATACTTATTTTCTTCTTCAGTGGATCATATTTAGTCTGATTGCTTAACTATGCCATCCTTCTTGAAATGAATACTGTACCCGCCCCCACCCACCCGCCCCCACTATATTTTATGGTGTCAAAGGAACGAACATGCACATTTAGCAATAGCACTTAGATTTTTACTACTTCATAGTGCTTTCCAGCTCTCTCTAAGTGATTTACAGAGTCAGCATATTGCCCCCAACAGTCTGAGTCATCATTTTATCGACCTTGGAAGGATAAAAGGCTGAGTCAACCTTGAGCTGATCTGAATCAAACAACTTTTAGTAATAACAAAGGAGGATATTTATAGCCAAGAGTTGAAATGAGCGGTCCTTGGTGCTCTCTGAACTTGCTTGTTTTCTTTTCTTTAGTTGGGCTGTTTACTTTTTTTGTATAAATATTTTTTTTTATTTTTTTAACTTATCAAACTTGTATCATCCATTAAACAGTGCATCCTCTGGGTGAAGGGGTTGGGCTGTTTACTGATGGCTTCTTTGGCAGTTTCTTGACTGGGGCATTACTTACTTGATCGTTGGTCTGAAGTTGACCTTGGAGTTAATCTATGCCAATCTGGGTGCTGATTACTGGTGGAGAGTGCTGGAGTCTTTTTCTGTTTTGGGCTGGTGGACTGTCTCTTTTGCATAGTCTATAGATGTCATTAATGTCTATGTGTCTATTGATGGCTGATTTGTCAGAGAGCCAGGCTTCTAGAAACTCCATGGCATTTTTGCACTTGACCTGGTCTAGGATTGTCACATTTTTCCCAATTGAAACTATGGTTAAATCTGTCTATACATTGTGAAATTAAAGAAAACAAGCAAGCTCAGAGAGCACCAAGGATCCCTTTAGTAATAGTTTAGTATTTAGTAATATTAATTTAGTAATAGTAATAGTAATATTAATATTTAGTAATAGTTTAGTATTTAGTAATATTAAATATTTGGGAATATTTAATACAATATTTAGTAATATTTATTAATACAAGATAATGACCCAAGAAGGGAAATCAAATTAGCAATCCCCAAGGATGTCCACCCATCTCCACTCATAGGAATCCCCCTCTGCTGTTCATAGGACCCACCAATCATTTCTTTTTTTTTTTTAATTCAGAGAGAGGGAGGGGAAAATGGGAGCAGAAATTCTGCTGCACCCAGAATGAAGGGATAGCTTTGCTCTTTCTCAAACAGCTTCATGACCGCGATTGGTGTACTCTGTACTTATTTTGGGGGGGGGGAGTAGGGACGGAGGGGAGAGAAACTTTGTTTTTTGCAGCTATCCCAGAATGTGTCCAATGGACTAATGGCAGATATGCAAAAGGAATCAGCAAACCACAGTCCTGGATGATCTCAGACAAAATTTGAGATATAGTTCCAAAAATAAGTATTTAAAAAGATCTGGCTCCGCGTTGGGAGTAAGTAAACAACAACAGGGTAAGTGAAGTACAGTACAGTTTACCATAGTATGAAAACACAGCTAATGCAGTCACAACACTAGTGGCCTCCCACTCTCCGGTGGTTTTCAAACGAAGACTAGATGCTGGAGAAATTTTAGAAATTCTTACACAATGTAGAAGATTGGATTAAATGAGTTATGTTCTTTCAAAGGTAGATATTCCATGTCGATAGACTTTTATGGCCCCTTTATGAAGCAATTGTTGCTGATAAAGCATCCAAGGATCTGGAGATCCAACAAACATATCAGATATGTCTCCATCTCCTGGAGCAGATTTCAAGTGATTCAATTGTCTGCTGGACTTTGAAGGCTCATTGCTGAAGAATGAACTCTTCAGGGTCAATGCTCTTGAGATCTTCTCTTGTTTGTCAACACTGTTGGTTCTGCTGTCAGATGTGCACCACGTGTATTTTTTCGGAGACAGAACTGCATCTATATTTATATTTTGCATAGAATACAGAAGAATATTGCTGGCACATTACATATTTTAGATTGAATCACTTGGTTAGACATATTCAATCCTGATGACTGTGGGTTTTTCCCCCTGCTTCCATTTATTCATGTTTGATTCTTGGAGACTGTCTGGACATGTCCCTGAAATTTTCTTGGCAAGATTTTTCAGAAGTAGTTTGCCATTGCCTCCTTCCCATGACTGAGGAAAAAATGACTAACCCAAGGTCACCCAGCTGTGGTATGTCTAAGGTGAGACTAGAACTCATAGTCGCTCAGTGTCTAGCCTGATGTCTTAATCACTGTAGTTTAAAAATGGGGTAATCAGTAGACCTGGGAGAGCCAGTGTGATACATCAGTTATAGCAGGGGTAGGGAACCTTGGCTCTTTCATGACTCATGGACTTCAACTCCCAGAATTCCTGAGCCAGCATGTTGGACTTCTTTCATCATGAGAACTCATTGGCCATTTTTGTCCTTCTCACTTTAAGCCCAACCAAACTCACACGATTGCTCTTTTAGGAATAAAATAAAGATTTCCATGGGAGCTGCTTTCAGCTCATTGAGAAAGCATTAGTAAATAAATGCATCAACAGAGTTGGAGAAGATAGAGGTCATGTTGACGTCTGTCAAGACTCTTGCTGTATTGTCTGCTGTTGCTACCTGTAATAAGCCGCAGAGCAACGGAGGGAAGCGTCTTTCAAAATCCTAATGGAAATCCCTACATTCCCAAAAGTTAATGGAAGTTAAAAAAAATATCACCTCAGAGTTTGTCAATTCATGTTGAAACTCACACAGATGTGTCCTTGGCTGTTTCTTTTTAACCAAAGGTCTGAAAAAAAAAATGGCATTACCCCAATTTGGGGGAAGTGTGTTTGCCACAGTCTTAGGTAGCGTAAGCAAATAAAGGCTTCAATAAACACATTTTGTTTTTACGAGGTTAAATGCAAGGTTATCAGTCACAGGAGAGTTAAGGTGAGGACTTTTCTTGATGAAGAAAGCAGAACCTGAGGTAACTAAGCTACTTAGTATGAAGAGTTTTGTTTATTTATTGAATCAACTTGATCTGATTTTAATCTGCAGGCCTCCCACCTCATCTAGACCCAACCTTAGGTAGCTTACGAAGATTAAAAACTAGCAAACATTAAAATGATAAAACAATAAATATTGATAAATCTTTATCAATAAATATTGATAAAATCAAACTATATTGATATTTTCCAATTGAAAGACGGAGAAGAGGGGAGCAGGAAGTACATGGGGAGAGGTGGGATCTTCTCTTAATCCAGTGTTTCTCAATCATGGTGACTTTAAGATGTTTGGACTTCAACTCCCAGAATTCCCCAGCCAGCTGGCTGGGGAATTCTGGGAATTGAAGTCCAAACATCTTAAAGTCGCCAAGGTTGAGAAACACTGTCTTAATCAGATACCCACCTCCAGAGTGGTGTACCCCCATTGGGTCCCAGGTCAACTGGCAGAGTCAGATCTTCTGGCCCCTTATAGAAGGTCAGGGTGGTGGGTGCGCTGTCACTGGGGGTGGTATGATGTTCCACCTTGAGGGGAAGGGGGTATGATGTTCTTCAGGATCCAGGGCAGAAAAGGCAGAGCATATCAATCACAGTTCAGAACTACAGCATGCTTTGAATGATCTTACCCTACCTTAATCATGGACCAGTGTTGTATCAACAAATCACAGGTTATTAACTTATAGTTAATACATAATTACAGTATTCCTCCACAAATTGTTCAAGGGTGACTTCAAAACAAAGTTTTTCCCCCCTACAATATCGCCTCTTCTGAGCCTTGACAAGCTTTAAGAACAATGATTTATTCAACAAATTATAATTCGCAAGAGTCTGGTTTAGCACAATAATTTATCACGATTCTGTTGTTTTTTTTGCAACAACATGTTGCTTCAGTTTCAGGCGTCAACATTTCTTTTTTTTTTTTTTTAAATAAACCTCTGTCTTTTTAAATCAGCCCAGTGGGACGTCCTGAGACTTCTTCTCTGTTAAATTGGCATTATCTTCTACAACCTCAGCTAGATATCTCACTCTTATGGAAGAACATGTGTAGCTCAGGGTTGAACTGAGAGTTCCTTGATATTCTCTGAGCTTTGTTGTTTTTCTTGCAGATATTTTATTGACCAAGCTAGGTAACGTCAGTATTAGCTAGCACGGATGATTTTGCCTAGTTTGGGTAATGAAATGTTTGCAAGAAAACAAGCAAGCTCAGAGAGCACTAAGATCCCCTCACTCAAACTTGTCTAGCTCATTCTTTTAGTGCTGATCATCTCCAGAGGGATCATGAGCTAGACTTTAATAAAACATCATCCAAAGATGGTGACTATTTAACTGGAAAGCTACAAAGAATTACTGTAAAAATAAAGCCCACGCAATGAATTTCAAGGCAAGGCAGCCATTGTGAATGGGAGATATTTCAATTGTTTTTTTTTTTCTGCTGGTATTTTTAAAAATTCAGGGAGGCCGGTATAGATCTATTTCAAGCTCATTTGCTATCATCAGCCGGGCATACCCTTATGGGATTTGAACCTGGGTCGCCTGCATCGTAGGCAGATGTCTTAACCTCTAGAGCACAAAAAAAACCAAACACAAAAAACATGTGTGTGTGTGTGTCTTGGTGTGTTTGGCTCTTTTCCTGTGTAAGATTGAGAGTATCTTCAATCTTACATGGGAAAAGACCCAAACACACCTAGACCCATCTATTCCTCCCCCCCTCCCACATCTATCTATTAGTGCAGAGCACTTTTGTTTCACTCTAAGCACATCTGGAATTGGGATTTGGACCAGTAATGGCTCTGAGTGCCTAAAACATAGACTCTATATGTGCTGTTGGGATGGGATGGGATCTGATCAAGAAATTAGTTGGGGTAATTGAAATATTCATTATTGGGAAGAGTGACAAGCAGGAGAATTTCTTCTCACTGCATGGGTCGGTGCTTAGATGGCATCATTGCAGGTAGTCCTCAACTTACAACAATTCATTTAGTGACCAATGTTCGAAGTTACAACAGCACTGAAAAAAATGATTTATGACCATATTTGTGACCAATGCAGCATCTCCATGGTCATATGATCCAAATTCTGATACTTCGCAATCGACTCATATTTATGGCGGTTTTTAGTGTCTCAGGGTCATGTGATCCCCTTTTGCGACCTTCTGACAAGCAAAGTCAATGGGGAAGCCAGATTCACTTAACAACCGTGTCACTAATTTAACGACTGCAGTGATTCGCTTAACAACTGAGGCGAGGAAGGGCGTAAAATGGCACCAAACTAAACTGAACAAACCTCTCACTTTGCAACAGCAATTTTGGACTCGACTGTGGTCGTAAGTTGGGGACTGCCTATATAGTCATCCAGCTGTTTTGAAACATTGCAGAATTTGCAGCTGGGCATGGAATTCCTTACCTGTTTTGAATATAGAGAGTTGTTTTTTTGAGGGAAAAGAATTCTGTGAAAGTGCATGGAGAGACTAAGGAGATAAGTTATATAACCAACTTTGGGAACAGGGTGTGTCCTAGCATAGCACTTTGGACCTCCAACTCCTTTCAGCAGAAGAAAAAGTGAAAGCCGTTAAAATCAGGAAAACAAAACCTAAAACCTTTTGTTCCAGCATCAAACAAGGCAGCTAAATCTGTCAGAAGAACAGACAACACCCTTGTTGTTGACCAGGAATGTCAAGCTAACTTTTAAAACAAATGTGTGTTTCTTATGGAATAAACCAAAGTTGCTTGTGTGTATTTCCTTTGTTTGCCTCATTCAAATATAACTGCAGAATGTTTACAGCACTGAGCACTGGATTGGCACGCCCAGAAAATGGTTTTTACAGTGTGTACATATTGCTGCACTGGCCGGTCACGAAATATTTATTTTCCTGGAGGCAAACCCGGGTCTGCAGTTGTCCGCTGCTTTATTTGGTAAGAATGTAACAACCCACCTCACAAGGTTGTTGTGGGGACAAAGAGAAGGAAAAAAGAGCATTATGTATGCTTGCCACCTTGAGTTACTTGAAATCAAATCAAATTTTATTCATCACATGCATAGACATATAGTACAAAATGCAGTGAAATGTGTATGCGACCACTCACAAGGGAGTGGAGGCGCCTTCCTGACCGCATCATGGTGAACAGTCTGTTGTTGGGGTAGCTGGGGTCCTTCATTATTTTCCTGGCTG
>JAEANM010019016.1:0-12479 GCA_017656035.1 Myanophis thanlyinensis | reverse complement strand
TATTTATTTATTTAGACAGCAAAATGCTTACAGTTGTCTGTGTTAACAGTAAAAGGTGATGTACTTTGTAATTGAGACAAAGAACTAAAGTCTTCTGTTGGTTCAAGGACTTTGAAAATTGAATAATATAAAGACATGGAGCGGGGAGTTGGATTGATGGACTTCAGTAGTAAAGTCAAAACCCTTAGCAATCAAGCTATGTTCTGTGATAAGCAGTATGGAAACAAAAGAGATTATTTCAGATTTTGAAGATCACTAGATCAAACCACTGAATATATTTCAATAAATGAAAATACGTTGCTTAGTGCAATTGCAATTGCAACATTTCCAAGATTGTCATTCTTCAGAAGCCTTGTAATTTTTTTTGGGTTACCTTATCTAGGAATTCTGGGAATTACAATATCAATACATTTGTATCCAGAGCAAGAAATGGGTAAATTGGAAGTTCATATAATACCAGTAATATTGTAAATGTAAAGATGACAGATGACAGACAGACCGTAGGCAGACAGACAGACAGATAATTGGTACTAGGTTTCAATAAAATATATACTAGTTAGTTCAAAGAAACAAATATAGAATTTCAGTCAGTATAATTCAACAAAGATCTTTTGTAACTTTGAGAAGCAGCTTCCTGTCTTTAAGTAAGGTGTTTTCTAATTTCCAGGGGACTAAATGTAATGATTCAATGCCTTTCATTTTTTAAAATTATATTGAAATAATATTAATTTGCTATTAAAAATATTCTGCAAATAATGAACAGAAAGCAATGATTAAAGGCCTATGCTTGCATGAAACAGAACATTAATAGTTAAGAGACATTAATTTTACTCAAGGAAACTGGACAGGAAGTAATAACAGACTTATCACCCACATTAAACCATATTAGACAGAAAGTAAAAACAAATGTGGAAGCTGCAATAGTAAGGAAAAAAAACCACTGAATGCCTGAATAGAACATTACCTGATAACACTAGAAGGACTAGAGCTGAAATTTTGCTTAAAAGGGAGAACAATTGAAAACACAAAAAGAACAATTTGCTAAACATGTCATCTGGATTAATAGTAAATTAATGTTAGTTGTTAAAGATAGGTAAGTCCAATGAACTAGAAGTCTTGCAATGTACTTTAATGCAGTTAAGAGTATTACAACAGAATTCTGAAAACCTTCATTACCCCTCTCTATTTCAACATATACCTAACATAATCAAGGCAAAGTTGTTTTGAAATTTTTTCCTATGCTTTCTACTTTCTCAGGACTCAAAATATCTTTTCGGTTAGGCTCAGCATTCAACTTCCCCTTCACTGGATCAATCCAGCCAGCATTCATTCACCCAAAGGATAGCAAATCTAGAAAAACAACAGGCTAGGCTAAGGTCATCACTGGGTCTCATATTTTTCTCTTGAATAAATATTAGTATTCCAGTTATAAATTACTTGAGACAAGTTTGGATTTAAAGGATTTTGTCACATTAGGGAACAGAGGTGTCAAAATGAATAAAGACTCCTACTATGTGTTTTTTTATTGTGTGTTAGTCTTAAATAATATTGGCAGCAAACACATTCTAAACAATACAGGATGGGAACATATTATCCATGGAAAAAATAGGATAATGAAGACTACAGAATAATATGTGCTTTTTTGAGAAAAATGCCTAAATAGCCAAATGTTTCCAAAAGATGATTATAAAGTTCTGTACCCACCAGATCCTACTAGAGTCTTTCCATAAGGGCACTGTTATGATTCCAGCCCACAATTAATCTTGAATTATTGATATGAAGCACATCCAGTAGACAAAAATCATTTTGCAAATTCAAGTACTATTTCTCCATATGAGCATCCACAAGAACAATTTGCATTTAGTGTCATAATACAAGTGCATTTCTTTTTATACATAAATGCAAGTATAAAAATAATGCATGAATAAAAAGAGTGAATTTGCATCATAACACCTTTTTATTATTTGCCTTCCTGTATCCATGCTTCCCCACCTATAGGCCACAGTATTTCCTCATTTTTGTAAAATTTTCTTATAAAATCTGACAATTGAGAGATTTTGGCCTTGTTAAATAGAACATATTCATATTCCCTTCTTGACCCTTATTTATTTAAAAAAATATATAGCCCCTACTCTCTCACAGTGACTTTAGGCAGCTTACAAGCAATAACACAGTATAAACAATAAATAAATAAATAAATAAAAATACCTCTACCCCACCCGCCGCCAACAAACCATTTGATGGGCTTCATTCCATTCTGGCTTCCCTAGGACCACTGGCAAAACCAAGTGTTCAGGGCCTTATAAAAGAGTGTCAAAGTGTGGGCCAGTTTAATTTCTGAAGGGATGATATGCCAAAGGGAAGGCGCCATCACTGAAAAGGCCCTTTTGGGTCCCATCAGATGTACCTCTTTAGGGGATGGCCCCCACATTTTTTGCCTCCTCGCTCTAGTGGGTTGGGTGGATGTGACCAGCAAGAGACCATATAACCTGGTCCTAAATCATGAAGGGCTTTAAAGGTGTGTCTATGACAATTTGCCAACTCACCACACTCAACTTACCATAGCCAACTTGCTGTGGCCAACTCACCGGGGGCCAACTAGCCATGGCTAACTTGCTGTGGGACAACAGTTATGCTAATATCAAAGAAATGGTGGAACAGGATAATGAAAGAAAGGATGCAAAGGGATAGACAAAATGAAATGAAATAACTTTTTATATATTTTAAATAATTAATTGAATTGTTCAATTGTCTGCGGTGAGTTAGCTGTGGTGAGTTGTCTCCTGGTGAGTTAGCGGTGGTGAGTTGGCTGTAGCGAGTTGGCTGCAGTGACTTGGCTACAGTGAGTTGTCCCATTTCATTTAAAGGTGACAACCAGCACTATGAATTTCACCCAGAACAAACTGGCAGTCTATGCAGCTCCTGTAGGAGAGGTAATACATGCGCACATCAAGGTCTGCACAGAACCATGCATTTTGAACCAACTAGAGCTTCTGGATGCTTTTCAAGGGCAGCCCCATATACAGCATGCTGCAATAGTGAAGACAGGAGGTGACTAGAGCATGAGTGACCAGGAATAAGGATTATTAGTCAAGGAAAGGGCGTAACTGGCGCACAACCTACAATTGTGCACAACTGCACCTGCTCCTCAAGCGGGAGTCATCAGGAAAACACTCAGATTATGCACTGGATCTGTTTGGAGCAGTGGTACCCCGTCCAAGACCAGGAAGTGGCAATTCTCCATAGACCAAAGAATCCCAAGTCCAGAGCCACTTGGTCTTGCCAGGATTGTTTTAGTCTGTTGCTCCCCATTCGCCCCTGTGGAACTTTACAAGGCAGTAGATGAGGGCTTCACTTCTTGACACCTATCAAAACCAAATCACACTAGGCACAAAAGAACGAAACGAACCAGGGCAGCACCAAGCATCCCACTCCTAACCCCCAAAGCTGCTCCAGAAGGATACCACATTGGATGATATCAAGGCTGCTGAGAGGTCACAATAAGGATCAACTCTCAGAAGTTGAGAACAAGGATCTACTCTCATCCTGAGACAGGTCTTAACAGCAGCTCTTACCCATTCAATCAAGTTCATCCCTTGTCTTCTGCCAACGGCTCTCTAGACATCTTTTCATTCATTTCATTCCTCTCAGTTTTTCCATATACCATGGAGGACAAAAAGATCTACGGGTGGGAATAAGTCACATGGGCACTATCCTATCCAGAGCCTCAGTCAACGTCCTATTCCAAGCAGTAATTAAGAACTCAGCAGGATTGTGGAGCAGATTCACAGTTATAATCCCAAGATCCTTCTGGAACCCATCCAGATTCATTAGTCACCCAGGGGGAGGACCAATCTAATAGGTCCTGCCTCCCTGCAAAGGGGGGGGGGACATACAGCTCTCAAGAAGCTCATTGCCAACAGACTGTGATCTAACCATGACAGAAGGACCAAAGATAGGCCCACAAATTCCAAATCACATAGGCACTGCTTCAATAAGAACACAAATTGGGTATGCAACCATTATCCTAGTTGGGACCTAGATAACCTGGGACAGGAAGTCATGGTTTCTAGGAAATCCTGGGAACCTCCAACCCCCACCCTTAGGGATGGCAGGTTGAAGTGTCCCAAAACTGTAAGTCTGGGGAACTCCACTGGCAGCTCTGTGGTGAGGTCCAGGAACCCGGGTAGTGGAGCTACCACACAGCAGGGAGACCGGTATAGTAGCAGAAGTCTCACATGATCCCTTGAGCCCAACCTAAGAAAAAGGGTCTCACAGCGAGCCTGATAGGTACTATAGTAATTGTTCCCAGCAGTCTCAACACCCCCTTCCTCACTGCAGCAGAGGGTTCACATCCAGCACCCCATTATCCCCCAATAAATAATAAATTCATTCAATGCACAAACAGCACCCTGCCCAGTTGCTTTCATCTACCAGCATGGAGCCCCTCCTCCCACCAGCTCTCACCAAGGGGAGAGGGACCAAAACACTCACTTCTTTAACTTCAGGGATTAAATGTAACTGAAAAAATACTGCCAGATTGTTTCCATTCACATTTTCTATTTTTTCTGTTTTCAGTATTCAAAACTCCCAAGTTGATAATTTCAGCTGAGACTCTGGTATACAATATATTATATACCAGAATCTGGTGTAACATGCAGCACTCTATATAGTATTCTCTTATTATTGCTGAAATTACTTTTTTATTTTTGATAGTCGAATATCAATATAACTAATGTCCATTTTATTATTTAAACCAAACTCATAAAATTTCTGGATTATTTTCTAATCTTTTTTCTGTTATTGCTGTGGAACTTGTTTCCTTTTCTTATTGAACATAAATATAATTTAAAGGACGCTCCAGAAAAAAAAGCTGTATATTTCTAACCTGTATATTTTCTTATGAAAAATCTGAGCACAAATATGACCAATAAAAGTTAACGTATTCTTTTTTGATGGAAGGCAGCTAGTATTAAATTAATAAAATCAAATTTTAGTGTATTAGTACACTAACAAATCATGCTGAAAGTAATTTATTAAGCCTTATGAATTATCCCCAGGACTTTGCTGATGATACCAGTAAAGAGCTGTAATGTGTTTTATGTGTAAGTATGTGCTGTTAAAAAGTCACCATTATAAGACAAGGTTTTTAAGATATACATTATAAGAAAAAAAATGTCCTCCTTAGCTTGCAAATGTATTTTATTTTGTCTATGACTGGAATAAAGTTTTTAAAGCATGCATATGACAACTTTAATCTCATATCTACATAAATATATTTAGAAAGAAACTATAATACTGCATTCATATGAATACATATTTAACTTTTAATATTTAAATATCTAAATGTTTTAGAATTAACATGAGTGCATGTATGTGTGAATTAATAGGAATCATAATTGCATGCTACTAATTTATATTTTGATATACTGACTGCCCATTGACAATCCAGTACTAATTCTAATATATTATCTTGTCTATATTATTATTACTTCTAATTCTTATAATGCTGATCTGTGACCATAATAAAAATATTATTGTCATTACTGATAAGTCCAAATAAAATTTATGAGAAAGAACCTATTTAATGTATTCAGTTAGAGTCGTCACTATTTTAATAGTATTATTTTATGTATCTCTTCCCCCAATATTTTTAGTCTGGTATCATCTTTATTTTACTATCTTAGAAAAACCGGTTATTTTTTTCTGAGCCTGTTAAGTTCCTGGCTTTCTCACAAGATTCTTTTCTGATACTGTTAAACTCCTAGTTCCCTCAAGGATAAGTAAAAAAATACTTGTGTGTTTGTGTGTATGTGTGTCAGAGAGAGAGACAGAGAGAGAGATCAAACAACAAAATGCCTAATCTACAGCATGTATAATACAAGATCCCCAGCAAATTAGAGAATTCTTGTATTTTTCAAAGTAAATAACTAATAAATGGGAGAAGATACATGTTTTATTTCTAAGTAAGTTTAAATGCTTATATTTTTCCTCATTGTTCTAAATTGTTATGGCATTTTGGAAATAAATGCTACTTACATTAATAATGTATTGGAATTTTCATACATTCACAATTTAAAAGTCTTCTATAAAAGCATGGTGACTATAGATTGGCAATATTTTAGTTTAATGGAATATGAATACAAGTCTCCCCATATTCTTTGAGGATTCTACTTCCAAATTCTTGTATTAAGTAATTTTTACCATTTAAATTTTTTTGAAAAAGAAAACTGAAGACTGATTTTCTTTAAGTATAGTATATCAAAATATAATTGGACCTCATGCACAGAAGATATATGTAGCTAGCTTTATATTTCTTTAATTTAAATGACGAATTTATGTTTTTATCCCCAGGAGTAGTATGTAATTGTTTGCATATGGCTGTTGCTTTCCATATGAATATTTATCAATATATCTCACTGAAAACTCCTGGATATGCAAACAAGTAATTGGGCTCAAAGCCTGCCCATGTAACCTTCTCTTCCCAAGCTTCGTCCATTTGCTTTTAACCTGGAAAAATAAGTTACTAAAGCTCCATATTTGTGTTCTGTTTAGATTGGAAAACATATTGGAGTTCCAATTTATATTGGAAATGAAATATTTTGTTTGCTTGACTCTGAAATAATTAATCATTTCCACTTTAGTAACTCTGTTAATTAATTACACTTACTTACAAAATATTTAGGTTTTCTTTTTGATAATATACTAATAATATACTAATAACTTTAAACCATTGGAACTTCCAACATTTTTAAACAGTGAGACTGTTTCATTAGAGTGTTCTAGATAAACAGAACCCAATTAAACAAATACGTCAAAAGTATTATATATTCATTTATTTATTAAGAAAACAATCCGAACTTTAAGCACCACTGAACACTGAGGACAAAGAGAATTCATGTTAATTCTCTTTCAGAAGATTTAGAAACTTTTAGGCATAGAATATTTTGTCACATATGCCACATATATTTTGAGATGAGAAATACAAAATTAGAACATGCATGTTAGCATTTATCTTTTGACTGCTGTCATTCTGAATAACAATCCTGTTGTGACAAAGAATAGAATGGGATGCTTTCACCTGAGATGGCATTATGAAAAACATATCTGTTAAGTGGGAGATGCTGTATTTCTTATAGAAAGGAATATGGTTTCCATGAATGAAAATTCAATATTCCCTGGGGGTTCAGAATTAAATGCAGACTGTAATAATTACTCTAATTATGTCTGTTGTGATTCTACCTTTCAGTCTACATGAAACAAACATATAACAATTAGTTACACTTTCATTTAATTAATGAGCTTTTGGAGAGCCAGCTATTATTTCAGTTGCATTCTAATTCATTTAGAATAGGCCAAAGATAAAATTGTTTGTTTTAATTTGACAATAAACATGTCATGGGCATTAGGCAACACCATATTTATTTGTTCCCCCCAGAGACTAAAATTCTCTTTATTCATAGAATAAGAAACACAGCAAGTGTTTGTTTTCCTAGTTTTTCTGGACTCTTGAGTCTGAGCCTCTTTTTCCTGGACTTTAGTTCAGACTTTGATTTCCTTAAGTCTTTCACGGTCTTTCTGGAATCAATTGGCAAAAGGACTGCACATTTATGTCTATTTGAAAATATATTGTATATTAAATCAGACCATTGGTCCATCTACAGTTAATATTCTATCAAGAGCTTCCCAGATTACAAAACTGTTTTTCAGCTATATCTCAAATTAACCTGGCCCCTTTTCCATGCCAGTAGTGTGTCACAAAAACCCATCTTGTGAATGAGGTCATCATGAGAACTTTAAAACTTGAGATAAAGTTCATAGTCACATCCTTAAGCAGAATCTCCCAAATTCAGTGGTTGTGTTGATATATGTGCATGGAAGGCACAGGTTCATATCTTTATTCATTCATGAAGCACATTATCTTAGACTAACCTATTTAATAAAACATGGGATATGCAGCTTTTATGTATTTGGGGATTCTCTGGCAACTGATGTTCATTATTCCTGCTCAGAAAAAGGTGAGGAAGCTTTGTTCTCCATATTTCTATTCCACAACACTGCTGGCGTTCTTCCACAGAATGATAACCTTTTGACTTTTGGCAAGGAAAACAGCCTTATTCCTTCACTGACTGCTAAGATATTAATGCAATGGATTTTTAATTTGAGCAAAATGTTTCCAACATATGGTAGTTACAGTAGGTTTTTCAAAATTATAATAGATCTAGGAAAAAGAGGAGAAAGGAGAAGAAAATATTTAAGCTTTAAAATGTTTATTTACTGCTTTTCTATTACATGAAATAAAGTGGTGCTATCTCTGTACAATCATATTTGTCCAATCATATTTGAATCTAACATGTTATCCATTCTCTAATGTACCTACATGCATTGTACTGTATAGTTTGCCATTGCCATTTAAAAAACAGATTTTCCTCTAGAACGCTCTCTTACGTTTTCCAGCTCAAGACAAAGGGTCACCAAGTTTCAAGGCCTATTCTTGCTTATTCTGAGAATTAAACTGCAGGATGATACTGGTTTTTATTTATAAGTCATAGCTATAGCAATTCTGTCAACAGAGACATAAAGGAGTTTTAAGCAAGGGGGTGGTTTCAGAGTCAGCTTTTATTCCCCACAACATTCTTGTGAGTCCCTTCAACAAGATGTGCAAACTGGATGCATCTGCAATGTTGAGATCTGGACAAACACTGATGTTTTAAATAGAAAATATGGATGATTCCAAATAAATAGTAGGTTAAGCAAATAGGGAAACATATGGACATTCCTAGGTATTGTCTGAGTAATTACATTTACTTACATGTAACAAGCTGGCAAGCTGACTTGAAATATAGGGAGACTTGAAAATCAAGCACTTGCATTATAAAAGCAATTAGGTTCATGAACCATGAACTTTTGGTAGAACATCAACGTTGAATACAGTACCAAAAGACCACTTCTCATTCTTTTTGTTTTTTGTGTCTCATTCACAATTTGTTTTTTGTGTCTCATTCACAATTAATTCAAGTCAGTCTCATTCTCATCCCAATATATAAAATGTAACAAAATAATATTTTGGAATTTCATTTTTCTCATTTTCTTATTAGTAAACATCCTGTCCTTATTTTGTGTAATTTACAGGACTAGCAGCTGAAGCTGAGCTGTATATTATGAGGCAAGAGGGCAAAATAATTTCAGTAAGAAAGGGACATTTATTGTGGGATGTTATACTTTCTTTCCATTCATTCATTTCTTTTTAACAGTTTAAAACTGGGCTATATAACTTTTTTGAATGCTGACATCGTGTTCTGAAAAGTCTCAGAAAATGGGTATCATGACGGAGTTGCCCATTCAACAACTAGCAACATAGCTAATAAAAAAATACCCTTGCATTTCAGAAAAGACATTCTTATAAAGTTCCTCTGACACTCACTCCTAAACCTCGTTTTTGATAAGAGCTGATTAGTGAGCACATGTGGGCTGCAACCACCTTACAATTTTTCTTTTTTCTAAAAATACCCATATACCAAATACAGACACACATAAAAATTAACAATTATGTTAAACAATTAAAGCATTTTAAAATTAATGTGATAAAGCTTATTAAAGTAATGGAGTGGCATAGCAGCCTAAAGATGCTCACCTCCCACTCAGAAGGTTGAGTTCAATCCTAGGTAGCAGCAGGTGTTTTTTCCCTTGGGCGCAAAGAAAAAATATTTGCTGCCAACTCTATGTGGTGTAAGGAAGGGCATCTGGCCTGTAAATGCTCAGCTCCATTCAGTCGCCCTGACTCTACCCAAATTAAAGGATTATAGGGTCATAAAAAGAGAAAAAAAGGAGAGTATTACAGTAATAATAAATTGAAAACCTGATTAAATTCCTGATTTAGATGGCACGTAGTTAATTTAGTTAGTGGACTTAGGCATGCTTAACTGCAAAAAATACACCCATATTTGAAGAAAAATTATATGGAATTAACTAGGCTAACTTTTCCACTTGTATCCATATTTTGTTATATCTAACTTGTGCTATGCTAGTTAAATTGGTTAAACGGGCAAGCACATAAAACATGTGTGATACCCTCAAATTATGGAACTCTCTTCCAGATAACCTACAGTTGACTTCGTTTATACATACCTATTAATCCCGGGAATAAGCCACTTTGCATCCATTGGGATGTACTGCTAAATCAACATGGACAATAAGGCAAAAGGACTGCAAAAATGGCTTCACTGCGGCCTTTCCTAATAATTTAAGTCCTATATACTGTCTGGTTTTTTTTTAGAAATATCACTTTGGAAGGCTTGGTCTCCAAAAATAAGTGCAAAATACAATGAATAAGTAACAGAAAGCAATAATCTTCCTTTGTAAAAATCTTAGAAAATACCGAGTTGCAAATTATTATTTTTAAATAGTGCTATTGTACCTATACAATTTGTCTAAGGGTTTCTGCCCTGGGTACATAGTTGAACTGGAAGACCTCCGAGGTCCCTTCCAACATGATTCTATGAACTAAGAAAATTTATTCTTATATCCAAGTCTCAAATTAATTTCCAGTACAGGTAGTCCTTGGCTTATGACCAAAAACTGTTTATAAGCGTTATGTGCTTAGAGCTTGAAACATTGTTAGAGACCCCACACACCCAGTTCATGGTTTGTTTCTGTTGCTTCTCTCTGGGATGAGGTTTCGAAGTATCTAGAGCAAGACTATCAGATTCTGTAACAGCTTTGTTCTCTATATGCCATCCATCTGGTAAACTCGCAAGATTCATTTTTCTCGACATGTATATATATATATATACATCCAAACTAAACTGTGTTGTTTCTCTGTGTCATATAATATATGTGGTGGGTATATGATAATTTTGTATTTATTTATTTTGTCATGTTGATGTAGTGTATATTGGAGGTGGTGACCCTTTGAGAGCTATATGCAACACAATTTCATTTTAATGTATGCTGATTAGTATACATTTAAAGTGACAAAGTTATTCTAAGTTCTAAGTTTGAACAGAAAAAAATAATTAATGTAAATAATGATGCATTACTATTTGACCCTTTGGAAGTGATGCAAGAGTTCTAAGACTGGCACTGGATGCCGTTGAACCAAATAGTTTCATTGTGATCATTATGTCAACTTTAGATCATTGAAATGACTACAACTAAACTATCGTATAGAAACCAGTATTTCTTAATATTTCTTTTAAAAATGCTACCTCGTATTTTAGAAATGGAAATGAGTGTCTTCTACTTATTTACATGTTATACTCCAATACGCTCCAGAAGAGAACCATGGGCCACAAAAGCTTTATGTTTTAAAGAAGTTAAACATCTTGAAGATGCCCACAACACTATTTGTTCATTTTGAAATGGTCCTTCTTGCATATATATTCAATATATGTACTTTAAATATGGATTTATTCCCTGTTCTTTCATTTAATGTAAATCTCTATTTGCATTAAACTATAATTGAACTAAGTCAAATGATCATCTAAGGTAAAGATGACTTGAAGGCAAGTTCAAGTCCTCTTGGGTATATCCAGAAAGGCTTTCTTAGCAATAATATATAATTGTCTCCCCATTGTCTTCTAGGAAGTTTTCTCAATTTCTCAGTCTAGCTTATACAGTAGATTTCATATTTATTAATAACATTCCATTATAGTGCTACCCAAGTCCAACCCTGATGTCTTCTCCAGATTAGCCGTCAGTTAAGTGCTGCCACCTAGCTGGAGAAACATAGGTCCCTCCTTAATTATTATTATTTTTTCATGAATCCAATTTAAACCAAAATATATGCTAGTTAATATTGAAACTGGTGGACTTCAGAAGCCAACTAAAAGGAGTTGTTCCCCCCCATTGACATAATGTTCATTAGTTTCTATCAAGATTTACAATGCTGAATCTTTAAAAAAAAGGGTAAAATTCCTTGCTTCAAAATTATTTCATTATATCAAATTAATAAAGCAAAATTTAAAAAGAGGCCATTTAAGAAATTCTAATTTTTAACATTCATATGAAATAGTAAATAGAATATATCATAAACATTCAATAAATTAAACTTGCCCTGAATGTTTTTGCACAGGGATTGACACAATGAAATTTAAGTATTAAGTGCTGTGTTATCCAACGTAATGCCCCCTCCTAAGTATAGATGCAGGAGAGGAAACACTATCCTGTGCAAGATATTAATATTTTTTTTCATTAGATCCAAGCAAAATAGCTCCTTAGACTCTTTGATTTTCTTGGGGTTGGGCAGTACATAAATAAAATCTTCTATATTCATAACAAAAATTGCAGATTATCTGCTTTAAGAGGGATAACTACTAAGAGAGGGAACAATCTTGAAATACGTGCAGAGTCACAACAGTTAAATCTCAAAGCCACAAAGAAATTGGATGGAGGTTGTGAGCAAAAAGTGTGGTTCCAGAGTATAATCCTAGCAATACACTATGTTCTTTGCAAACTCTTCCTAAAAATAGAACTACCCA